>VNJS01011206.1:0-29441 GCA_008042575.1 Drosophila watanabei | reverse complement strand
CACTCAAAGATGAATTGATTCTGCTTCTCAGCGAAGCTCAATTCAAACTGTTACGCCCTTTTAAAGTCTTTGCCTAAGGAGATTTGTGAGTATCCACCAGAGGATTTAGAGGAATACCGCTCATATCGATTTGTTAAAGTCCTGGGATTGTGTTGGGAACCAAAACCGGACTATATTTTCTTCAAACTAGAAACCCCCGCAATTACAACTGCTCTTACTAAACGCACATTGCTTTCAGAACTAGCCAAGATCTACGACCCGCTGGGTTTGCTTTCGCCAACTGTTGTTCTTCTGAAGATCCTATTTCAAGATAGTTGGCTAAGTTTTGTCGATTGGAAGGAAGTACTACCGCAGCAATTATGTACACGATGGCAACAATTTGTATCTAAAATGCATTTATTGGAAACTTGTCGAGTTCCTCGCTACATATCTGTACCACATCAAGAAATGGAACTGCACGGATTTGCTGATGCATCATCTCAAGCACATGCTGCCGTCATCTATAGCCGCGTCGAAGTCAACAATGGATATGCTGTCAAACTGATTATGGCTAAAACTCGCGTCGCCCCTATTAAGCCTATCTCCATTCCGCGACTAGAGTTAAACGCAGCTCATTTACTCTCTAAACTGATTTATCTGGTCAAGCATTCATTAACTGTTCCTATTTCCAGAATCAATTGTTGGTCAGACTCGGAAATAGTCCTGCATTGGCTATCTTCTCCTCCTAGGACTTGGAACACCTATGTTTGCAACCGCACTGCTGAAATTCTAGAGGTTTGCCCAAGCAGCTGCTGGCAACATATTCGAAGTGGTGACAATCCCGTAGACTGCGCATCGCGAGGAGTACTGCCAAAGGACCTCGTGGATCATCAAATATGGTGGAATGGACCACCTTGGCTATCTCAGTCACGTTCAGCTTGGCCACCTGTTAAAGCTTAGTTTGTTCTGTCGACAGAAGAAGAGGCCTGCCTAGAGATGAAGGCTGAAACGAAAGTTAATCTACACATTTCCGACGATGGAAATTCGCTAACTTGTATGATCAACGAATCTTCCTCATGGTCCCGTTTATTGAGGATAGTCAGCTACTGCTTTCGCTTCGTTCATCGTCTTCGTGAGAGGAATCGACTTTCACCAATTCTATCGGCGTGGGAGCTAAAATATGCACGATCTAAGATCTTTACGCACGCTCAAAAGGAGTTCTTCAACGTGGAGTACAAGCAGTTAACTACTGGACAGCCATTGTCAAAGAAATCGAAGTTGATTCGCTATACACCCTTTTTAGACGAGCAGAGAGTAATGCGTGTTGGTGGTCGCATCGATAATTCTATAGCTAATTATGACGCAAAGCATCCCATTCTCCTTCCTAAGGAATCTCCAATAGCTGGTCTGCTAGTTCGCTATCAACATGCTTCATTGTTACACGCTGGAATCGAATTCACGTTTCATAGTCTACGCCAAAGGTATTGGATTCTAGGAGCTGGGAACCTCGTCTGCAAAACTGTATTTAATTGCAGAACTTGCTTTCTGCAGCGAAGACACACGAGTTCTCAACTTATGGCTGATTTACCGGAGTTTCCAGTTCAACCCGCCTTTATAGCCGCTTTCAAACGCTTTTGGTCTCGACGTGGACCTATATTGGATTTATATTCGGACAATGGAACGACTTTCCATGGAGCTAAACCAACGAATAGCAATAGCTCAAAGGCAAGATGAAGAAATTTCAAACTTCATGGCCAGCCATGAGATTAATTGGCATTTCATCCCGCCATCTGCACCCCATTTCGGAGGTTTTTGGGAGACTGGCGTGAGATCCATAAAGCTGCACTTAAAACGAGTCGTTGGCAGCAGTGCCTTGACGTTCGAGGAATATTCGACCCTGTTAATTCAGATTGAAGGGCTTCTGAACTCTTGCCCTTTATGCGCACCTAGCGATCACAGTTCAGCCTCTCACTTCGGTACCAGAACCTTCTTTCCTGGATGTAAACATCACCCGACTGCAGCGCTGGAGACAGCTACAGGCCAAGGTTCAAGGTTTCTGGAAACGTTGGAATCCAGAGTATCTCAGCACGCTTCAACCTCGCACGAAATGGCATCAAGAGGCTCCAAATGCTGCCGTGGACACACTGGTTGTGCTGAAGGAGCCCAATCAACCGCCAAGCAAGTGGATGTTAGGACGAGTCACAGAAGTTCATCCTGGCCAGGATCAGAGGGTCCGGGTGGTCACCGTTAAAACCGCCAAGGGAATCTACAAGCGCCCTATTACAAAAATTGCTGTGCTTCCTTTGAACTGAACCGTCGTTCAGGGGGGCCGGTATGTTGAGAAATAGTTCGTCGTTATTTTGCATTAAAATATTATTATATTTGCTTCTATACTTGTTAATTAATTTCATATAATCGTACCTATTTTTGCGCACATCATTGTCTTGTTTACCACTTAGGAGCTTTAAGCTCACACGCATAGCCGAAATTGCAGTGCAATGCGTTAGTATTAGAACATCACGCGATCGTTTTCAGTTCTTTTTCTGCACGTTTTGTAAGCCGGCCGCATTCTCTTGTTGACATTAACCACAACCGCTCGCTGATAGCAACCCCGCTTAGAAACTTTGTAAACCCGCTAAATAGTGAAAATAAATGCATAAAACTATAATAAAAACCATAATACAGTCCACTATTCATAAACAGTGGTATTTAAAAACAAATAATAAAAGAAACAAAATATTTAAGAGATTTTTAAGGTATGTCTATAAAAGTATATTAAAGTAAACAAAAATTGGAAGTAATTCAGATTGGGTTGGGAATGGGATTAGAATGAAATTTTTAGCCAATATATTGATTGGTCACTTACAGCTATTTGCTTTAGATATTATTAAACGGTACAGTGAATTGACTTATAATTTTGGGATTCACTCTCAAAGTTAATTTAATAGTAAAAACAAAAATTGGAGGAAATTCAGATTGGGCTAGGAATGGAAAGAGAATGAATGAGAATGCAGTTTTAGCCTTTATATTGGTTGGTCAGTTACAGCTATCTTCTTTTTTTTTAAATTATTAAACCATACTTTGAATTGACTTATAATTTTGAGATTAACTCTGATCGCTCTCCTCCATAAGAAGTCTGTATTTAGTACCCTCAGGACCTGGGAAAAATTATAGTTTCAAAACCGCGATTTCTTCAATCTCCGCACTGAAAATAGAGCTGGTACGGGGCGGCCGATAAAAATAAAAGAAACTTTAATTAGGATGTTCGCAAAACGATTCAATGTTACTTTGCTTTAAAGACCCCTTCAAAGAGTAGGTAGAGACCATCGCGACACAGCTAGTGAATGTAGAGTGGAACAAAAGAGAGGTACCGGAGATTAACTTTAGAAATGTAATAAAAAGTCACTTTTACTAATCCGCAAAAACTAAGAGCAAGAGATGCAATACAATAAATAAAAGTTGAAGAGTTGCATTAAATGAATAAGTGATTTAATTCTTCAGAAAATTTGAGTCTTACCTACACAACCATTCTTCCGTTCAACCATTCTTCTGTTCAACCGAAACTATTTTACCTTAAATCCACGTTCAAAATTTGATGTTGTGTCTTGGAATATTTATTCCTAAGCGATTGGCATTCATTTAAGCGGTGGTGCCTCCTTTAGATAGCTCCCAGACGCGTGTTATGACAGCATATTGTGTACATGTTCAAGCAATTCGGATGATTGGATATGCGAAGTAATAAGCAGGGATGGAGGGGTGACAGGATAGGGTTAGGCCCGTATTAAGCTGGCAACCGAAATCCAATGGCCACATAGTCCGACATGATCGACAGCGTTCTGGGAAATGCGGGCAAAATGGAGAAGCAGAATAACCAGTGCCAGGACCATGACGAGATATGCGAGATCGACATTGCCACGACATCCTTTTTATTTTTATACCCTTGCAGGGTATTATAATTTCAGTCAGAAGTTTGCAACGCAGTGAGTTAGTCATCTCCGACCCTATAGAGTATATATATTCTTGATCAGCATCAACAGCCGAGTCGATCTTGCCATGTCCGTCTGTCCGTTTCTACGCAAACTAGTCCCTCAGTTTTAAAGCTATCTGAATGAAACTTTGTAGATAGTCCTCTATATACTCTCACTCGTACATAAGTCGGAACGAGCCGGATCGGTCAACTATATCATCTAGCTGCCATACAAACGATCCGTAAATTTGATAAATGAAATTTTAACTTCACTGTTTTTCAACATATCTTGATCAACTCTCGGTTTTAAGCTTTTATATTTTTTCTGATTTTTAGATTTTATTTTATAAAAATGGGACTACTATATTATATAGCTGCCATAGGAACGGTCGGGAAATTTTTAGAAAAAAAATTAGAACTTTGTCACTTTTTAAGATAATTTCTTCTTCTTTGAGATACAAGTATTTTATATGTTTTCAGAATTTTATTGTAAATTTCATAAGAATCGGACGACTATATCATATAGCTGCCATGCAAACGATCGGTAAACGTGGAGAAAAATTTCATTTGAGTTTACATGTATGTAAGAATGGTAAAAAAATGTAAAACTGTAAAAAGTGTATGAATATGAAAGTAGTTCATATTATATTATATTGGGATAGATTATAATTGATACAATTGGAATCTGCAAGGGTATACAAACTTCGGCGTGCCGAAGTTAGATTCCTTTCTTGTTACTCTTTCCTTTCAGGAAACTTAATTAAAGACATTGATTACATTCAGCAGAAAAACAATACCCGATCAGTGATAGTTCAGTAATCAATGATCAAGTGTGTTCTGCTAAACTCTCATGTATAAATGTCTACAAATCACCTGTTAGTTTTTCTATCGGTTCTTTCTTATAAGACCGCGCAAGAAAAAATCAATTTCATTGAGCATGTTTTCTCCGAGAATTGTTATGTAACTTGTAATTTGATATGATTTAATTTATGGCATTATAAAATCGCTAAAATGAGTAATAAAGTTATTGAAATAAAATGAATGCCTCGTTACACGTGTTCGTTTATTTTATTTTTTTCTTTTCATCTTTCACTCTTCCACGCTCTACAAAATAGTGTTTTAACTAAAAAAATAGGAAAAATACGTAAAATGTAAAATTAAAAAAAAAAAAAAAAAAAAGTTATTGGAAAAAACTAAAAGTTTAAACTAAAAATTACATTAGCGACAAAAAAATAGAAAAGCGAATAATTTTTTCAAGGTGAAAAAATGTTTGCCTGTAATGTTAATGGATCATTGATAAATAGTCAATGAAGTGTTGATGAATTTAATTATGAATCTTCAATGAAGCCTTGAAGGATAGTCGGTGGTCTAAAACGATGTTGAATAATTAATGAATACATGAATTGGTTGCTCAAGACAACTTAAGATATTCTCTTGATCCTTTCATCAGTAATTTTGTAAGGAAATTTATGTTTAAGAGGTTTTTTGATAAATTACTGATAAAAGGTACTGCAAAGAAAATGAGAAAGCCAGTTCAAAAGTACTTCATTCCAAACTCAAAACCTCTTGTCATAATGAGCGCTTCTTATGATGAATTGTAGATTAGAATTTTAGACCACAACCTTTTGTATACTTGACCTTAATGTTGCAGTATCAGTCAAATTTTCAATACTGACTCGTAGATGTATATATATGCATCGCTTCTAGATAAACTATTAAAGTGATTTAAATTTTAATATATACATGTACATACTTACATATATAAGAATAAATATTTGTATACATACATATGTACATACAAATATGCCCTGACGATATGAATACTTTTGAAAGTAAATGTGAACGGGGAACGCGTCAACGAAAAAGGCAAAAGTATACCCACCCGTACATATGTATTTATGTACATACATACAAACATACAAATGAGCATATGTATTTTCAAGATTTTGTCTTACGTAAACGTAAAATTGTATATATGTATGTATATACATGTAGTTACAAGCATATAAATGTATAAAGGTATACAAAAAAAAGTAAGGCACTCTCTAGTTTTGACTTCTTTTCAGCAATTTAATGAATGTCGGGTATATTTTTCTTTATTTATTTATTATTTTTTTTTTTTTTTTTTGCTTTGCCAAGCTTTTTTAAGTTTACCAGCTCTCTGTGGAGTTGCTCTGAGATTTTGATCAAGTTGGCTGCTGCAATTTCTTGCGCTCTTTGAGCCATGGCATGATTCATTCAACTATTCCTTTCATTGAGTCGTTCGTAAGCTCGTTTTGCAGTAACATTTCTGTTTTAAAGATTTTATATAGCCAAACATACGCAGATACTGCTTTAGTTTGGTGTCTAAACGCGGTGCGCGTACTTCAAACCGCTGTAACCAATTTAGCTAAATTAACTTTCGCTTCTTGCATACGTACATATGTATGTACGTACATACATATATACAGACACGTATACAAGCGATAATTCTGCGGTATTAGGATCTATTATTGTCCTTCTATAAACTAAATTAAAAACGCATACATACATACATACTCACATGCATACACAAATATAAATACTTTTACATTTTGTATTGCGTTAAGAATAACTATTCCATTCTTAATAACCTAAAAATCTGACGGTGTGCCATGGAGAGGAAAGGATTTCGCAAAAATTTTATATTTTCCCTGGCTATAATAATACTCTCGGATTGTTGTGATGTTAATGGAGTACGCATTAAAGGTAAGGTACCACTACATAGATATGTATATACATACATATGTATAGTCATAAAAAAGAAAACTGTCTTCTGTATCGCTATACATACATACATATATATAATAGACTCCTGCACTAATAAAGTTTACATACGT
Organism: Drosophila watanabei; assembly: GCA_008042575.1. Taxonomy (NCBI): domain Eukaryota; kingdom Metazoa; phylum Arthropoda; class Insecta; order Diptera; family Drosophilidae; genus Drosophila; species Drosophila watanabei. The sequence goes on along the minus strand of VNJS01011206.1, from coordinate 22,637 downwards.
ATGCGTATAAGTACATATAAAGTATATACAAATATATAAGCATACATAATTTTTTAATTAATAAATATGTATGTTTGAATGTGAGTACATGCGTTAATAGAAAGAGTTATAAGCAAAAGGTTGATTAACAGTTTAATTATTATTTCGAAAGTATGTACATCAGCTCGAGCTGACATACACACATATATGTATACATACATATGTACATAAAGAGTAAAGAATGCGTAAATAAAACGGCTGATAGCAAAATAACCGGTACATACATAGACATGTACATAGAGTTACGAAACACCACCAATGGGCCAACATTGAATCAACGAACACTATACACCCTACTGTCTCATTTATGTATGCTTTTATGCGTTTATAAGGTCAAAATATATACATATATTTGTAAATTAATATCGAATTACAATTTTGGAGTTAATTTGTGCAAAAAAGTTTAAAAATTTTTTATAAATGCATACATCATACATATGTATACATGTAAGTATATGTTTGAATATGAGTTCACACACCCATATTGCATATTAAAATTAAGGTTAACAAGAAAGGAAGCTAACTTCGGAACGCCGAAGTTGGTATACCCTTGCAGATCCCAATTGTATAAATTATATTCTATCTCAATTTAATATAATATGAACAACTTTTTATTTTACATTTTTACGTGTGAAGTAAAATGTAATTTTTCTCCACATTTACCAATCGTACCAATATATCAGCTATATGGTATAGTCGTCCGATTCTTATAAAATTTACAACAAAATTCTGAAAAAATATGAAATCCTAAAAGAAATTATAATGAAAACTGACAAAGATATAATTTTTTTTCTTAAGATTTCCCGACCGTTCCAATGGCAGCGATGTGATTTAGTAGTCAAATTTTTATAAAATTAAATCCAAAAATCTGAAACAATATATAAAGCTCATAGCCGAGAGTTGATCAATATATCTTAAAAAACAGTGAAGTTATAATTTTTTTCAAAAAATTTACGGATCGTTTGTATGGCAGCTATATGATATAGTTGACCGATTCGGCTCGTTCCGACACATATACGAGTAAGAGTATATAGAAGACCATCTACAAGTTTCATTTAGATAGCTTAAAAACTGAGAGACTAGTCTGCGTAGAAACGGACAGACGGACATGGCTAGATCGACTCGGCTGTTGATTCTGATGAAGAATATATATACTTTATAGGGTCGCAGAGGACTCCTTCATTGCGTTGCAAACTTCTGATTGAAAAATTAATACCGTGCAAGGGTATAAAAACCGGTAATTCTCTAGGCATTCATACATCCACAAATACATATGTATGCATGCTTGCAAGCTCACATCCGCATATAAACAAGTGTGAAATCTGTATGCACTGCTACTAATACGACAATCAATTGGCACTTATATGCTACTAAACTCTTAACAAAGCAAAAATGTAAAATTTTAAAATTAAAAAGAGTATTCTTATTATTATTATTTTTTTTATTATTGAACAAGTACATATTTACATACATATGTACATATGTATGTATTGGTGCATAAGTTATGAACTTATGAATTCCATTAGGCAAATACCAAACAACTTTTTGCAGTTTTTTTAACAGGTCTATTGTATAAATATAACTGTATAATATACATTTATTAAAGAAAAAAAAACATGCAGACATCCGTAAGCATTTTTTTTAGATTGATCGAGTTTAAAACCGGTCTACAACTGGTATAAAATGGTTCACTTTAAAAGAATCACTGATTCAAGGCGATTCAGTCGCAAAATTGTACAGTGACTCTCAGCGTCTACCGTTCAAACTAAATAGAATTGCAAGAAAATTTGATTAAATTATTTTAAGTAGTAATTAAATATACATATACACTGCTGACCCCTATTTTTTTTTACCAGCTCGTATACATACTATTTTCTACACAAAATTTACTGTTGCAATCTTGTTTTAAAAGTTAATTTATAGAACGACTTAAATTTTATATTTTTAAGCAACATAAACTTGTTAAGTTATAAGACATAAGAAATGACCCGCAGTTTTCCAACAAAGTATATGACCCATATACATACATATATAATTTCAGTCAGAAGTTTGCAGCGCAGTGAAGGAGGCATTTCCGATCCTATAAAGTATATATATATATATTGTTTATATTGTTTTTTAACATATATTGATAAACTCTCGCTTATGAGCTTTATATATTGTTCTAGAATTTCGAATTAAATTTATTAAAAATCGGACGACTATATCATATAGCTGCCATACAAGCAATCGGTTACTGTAGAGGAAAATTACATTTTGTAAAAAATTAAACAAAAAATGCAAAACTTTAATACAACATGAATATGACAGTTACTAATATTATATTAAATAGGGATAGATTACAATTGATTTAAATGCAGTCTGCAAGGGTATACAAACTTCTGCGTGCCGAAGTTAGCTTCTTTTCTTGTTAAATCTGTGTTATTAGACTGTTGGAAGATTCCAATTAATTTTTAATATGGTCTTTGACTAAAAACGATCCATATTTCTCTCAACGAGAACTATTTCGAGGCTGCTGCCTACACTATGAAACTTCTACCACCGTTGTTAACGTTCAGAATAAGGTACTTGGAAGCTATGGCACTTTTCCTTTTCCATCGTAACCAAATTTGTTTGGTTAAATTTGGAATCATCCGTTAATAAGTCTGTAGTTTTAAATCGTGTAAAATAACAACATATGTATTTAAATACATACATATGTATATGTATATGTATATGTATATGTATATGTATATGTATATGTATATGTATATGTATATGTATATGTATATGTATATGTATATGTATATGTATATGTATATGTATATGTATATGTATATGTATATGTATATGTATATGTATTTGTATATGTATATGTATATGTATGTACATATCTTGCGGCTTATTCGTATTCATAATTTTTTATGAAAAACGTCAAAAAAGGGACTGTTTTCCTTTGATAAAAACTTCTAAAAAGAAGAAAATTCGTTTTTAATGTAATATATTGCATAAGAATGATCATGAATATACAAAAGGGAATTTCTAGGATGGCGAACGTACGTTGTATGTGCATATGTACGCATCTCAGATTTAATAAAAACATATTGAAAAGCGATAGAATTTATTCATGTATATCCCAGTTTCCAATCGGATATAGGCACTTTAAAAATATTTTCAATTCCAGTCGGCAATTCTGGTGGCAGTGTTATGAAATTTTCACAAGTATGTTTGCAAAAATTTTTGACTTTTATCCTTGCTTTATCCTTTACCCTTATTTGGTGCTGTACAATTTATTCAGACTACTTTTTAAAAACAACATCAATCAAATGGCAGCCTTTATTGAATAAGATGAACACAAATGTGCCCTTTTTTTATATAGCGATTATTTCTGTACAAGTGTTTGCATTGAGCTTTTTTTTCAATCAAAGAGAAGTCCGGAGGCTTCAAATCTGGAGATTTGGGTGGCCAATCAATATTGATTTTTTCGATGTTGTTTTATTTGCAGTATAGCATGGCGCGCCGTCTTGTTGAAACCAGTAACCGTTCAGAATTTCTTTTTTACGATATGCACCTTGTGTTACAATTTTAAATGTATAGCTGGAATGACTACATTGGTCATCCAGAAAACAAAAGCCATACCCGATTAAAAGAACGTAAACTTTAAGAAATTTTATTTCGTTTTTTTTTATTCAGGGGATCACCTATGCGACTGACTGACTAAATTACTGAAAATATCGGCGATAGTTCAGCCGGATACGGCTTGGGAACGACATCAATTTGGCGACCGAATTGTTGAACAGGTTTCAAAGTTTTCAATGTCAAATTTAAAAAAAATCGAGGGAAATACCGGATAAAAGCAAAACAATGCTTCTTAAGAAGAGGTTTAACAGTTTGATAAAGTTGAAGATTATGGTCAAAGCAGAAGCCCATGTAGCCTGTTCAGCTGAGGTCTCCGATGATTGCACTATGATCTGGTAGCTGGGTCCACGGCAGCTGAAGACTCTCCACGAGTTTTTCTGAGATTGTTCGAATCAGTTTTAAAAGTGTATGTTTTTATTATCTGAGATGTATGGTCTTTCCAGTACTCTCCATTCTGATACCATAGTACCCAGTCCCCTTACGAGTGTCAGACCTAAAAACATTCGAGGAGGTGGGACCTACGAAGGTATGCTCCTCCCCCACGTTTAATATGGGTAAGTCAGTAGAAAGTATAGGGTCTAAGAGTGACTCACCTCTGTCGTTTGGTCATTGTAATTGGGGGTTGGCATGTCCAACCTGCAACGCTGCAGCAGCTTCAGCGTACGGTCTACGATTGCAATGGGGAAGAGAACCTTCGCATTACCAAATTACGGGATACGCCTCCTATCCGCCCGAGGAGTTTTTTTAGTAGTAGTAGTTTAACAAATTGCAGCCTGCCCTCTGCCAAAGTAACTCATTTAACATATATACATATAAGTAGTTTTAAATTAGATTGCTTAATTGGCTTAAATATAAAATAAAAATAAAATAAAATAAAAATATTTAAATCTTGTGTTTAATAGATATTTCAATGAGTGCTTAATTTAGCGATGTTGTTGCTTTTTCAATTAAGATGTCCCCAATCATGGGGACACTCAGGTCCCTAGCCAGGTCTACGTTCCGAATGAATCATTCGGCTCCTGATAATACTCAAAGCAACTTCTTATGAAATATCCGATTTCGGTTCAGGTTTGTTTTGCCATATCTTCAAGTTGGGGCTATGATTGTACTTTATATCCTTATTTTCTATTAAGGCCTGGACGGTTGTTTGCTTTAAGGAGCCAGGACAATCTTTCAGCCTTATCCTCTAGTGTGCTTTTAACAAATTTCGTGTCCTTAGCGAAAGTCAACCATGCGTCTAAAGTCACCTAAAGTACTTGTGTTCCTTTACCTGCTCAAGAAGCTCGCCATGCAAAAATAGCCCCAGGCAGGTCTCCATCCTAAGCGTGTATGTCATCACTGCACACTTACCTGCGTTAACAGAGATGTACCAGCGACAGACCCAGTTCTCGAACCTCTTCAGATAAAGCTGTAACTTGGCAGTGGCGATATATTGCGTTGGCAAGAAAGTCATGTCGTTTTTTTTTTCAATATTTTCAAAGATGATTTATTTATATCACGACTTATAATTAATCAATTATGTATTGGCGGTTTTGTTCGACCACTAATGACCATCTCTCGGGCAGTTGCATAATTCCGCGCTCGAAGAACTTTTGGTCTTTTTCAGCAAAGACAAGTGGTTTTCGAATCAAAGTTTTTACCATTCAAAGAGTTTTGAAGAGAGCGAAACAAATGGTAATCTGAAGGTGCTAAGTCCGGACTATAAGGTGGATGTGGTAGCACTTCCCAATTCAGCTCCGTTAATTTTGGCCGAGTGACCAAAGATGTGTGGGGCCTAGCGTTGTCATGGCGAAAGACTATACCCTTGCGATTAGCTAGTGCCGGCTCCTTTTCTTCAATTTTTTTCCGCCAAATTAAATAGCAGGCGACAGTACACATCTGAATTGATGGTTTCATTCCGTCCCAGCAGCTCAAAGTGCACTGCACCCTTCCAATTCCACAAAACAGACAGCATAACTTTCCTTTGATGGATATCGGCCTTTAATGTGGCAAGCCACATCTTTCTGGCTTATCTTTCTTGCTCCATGATCTTTTTCGTTGGACATTATTGTAAACAACCCACTTTTCGTCGCCAGTAATGATCCGCTTCAAAAAATGATCGTTTTTAATCCGTTGCAGCAGAGAATAGCAGATGTTGATACGCTTAATTAGATTTATCCAGCATCAGACTCTGGGTCTGTCCCGTGGGCTTCGATATATAATGGGTGAATAGGCTGTACAGCGTTAGTTCAAGCACGCTTCCTTGCGGGACTCCGTCCCTTATTTTCATATTAAACGAGAGGATAACATCCTGGATCACGTCGAACGTGCTATCAGAAAGGAAACTGCTCGACATTTCAAAGTGTTGTAGCTTAAGCAAGGCATAATTTTGGAAAGGAGACCGTCATGCCACACTCTTTCGAAGGCTTGCAGAATATCAGCAGAAGTATAAACTCTGTCACCCGGTGCTGTAGCTCAGGTATGTCATGCCTCACCCGGAATCTATACTTTAATTTGGCTAGTGCATTCATAGCCTCCGAGGACTGCCGTTACATCCTCACGATACATCTTTCCAGGAGCCTGAAAAATCCGGAAGGGAGGCTGATTGGCCTGTAGCTGTTACGGCCTCCCGGGGGCTTGCCTGGCTTGAGCATTTGAGAGGCAGAGCCTTTGCCATTCTATTGTCAATCTGGTCTTCCCCGTGGCCTTCTTGGCATTCAGCTTCTTGATGTCGCCCTTAACCTCTTGCAGGATTACAGGTGCCCCAGGGAGTTCCATTTGATGCGTTATCAAAAGCTTTTCAGCCACATGGTGTACTCTCTGGGCTGAGGCGGTACTGAAGATCTTTAGCACTCTAGATCTTTAGCAAAACCTTCTAATCTGTCCTGTGTAGATCCACCCATTTTTATCTCTTATAGGCGCCATTCAACTTCCAACTTGGGAGACAAGATCCAGATTTCATAAGTCTGGTTCTGGAAGTAATATTAATAGAAGTGCAAGACATGGTTACTACAAGCGGCAGATGTTCAGAGCTTCGATCTTGTTTTATAGACAAAGAAATCAATCCAGGACGGGGTAGCACGTGAGCTGGATGGTTACCACGTAGGGCTTCCAGTTGCAAGTATGTAAGCTAAAGAGTTGGTTATGGCGTCAAGTAGTGCACTATCTCTCCGATCCGTTCTATAGCTGCCCCATTATCCTTGCCTGTAACGTACATATGGCCCAGTTGAGTAAAAAGGTGATAAAACTTGCACTTGTTCAGTCTAGGATAGAAGGTAGGTGCGCTGCACCAATCTAGTATTAAAAGATTCCTCACTTTACCAAAATGGCGAGTGTTGCTTGGATGGTCTGCTCTGAAGCAAAAGAATTTCAGGGTGTAGCATAATAATTTGTTAAGTAAAAATAAGCTTCCGGTAGCAGGCTGTGGGCGTTCCAGAACCCAATGCGCAGGTTACTTAACATTATGGGGCACAACGACAGAAAGCTGACAGAAAGGTCCCTCTCTGTAGCTAAGTTGTATTCTTGACAAAACATCGTGATAGAGAGCTTATACCTCACCTGATGAACCTCTTACATCACTTAAAGAATATCCTTCAATTCTGGAGTAGAGGCAGTCGGAGAAGTAGGAGCAGAGGAACGAACTTGAGCTGTTAACCCAGATCTCGCCCTCCTACTGTGTTCATGGAAATCAGGAAAATCCGTTTTTTAGTTGCCCGCAATCAGGACAACAGGCGAAAAACCCACAGGAGAAGTAGGCTTTCCTCGTTGCGCAGTAACTTCTGCAAAGGATTTGCCAAGGTCGCTAACGGTTGACGTTAACGTTAACAGACAGGCCACTTGAGGCAACAATTTTTTGTATGGTCAAATTCGAAACACCTAAAACCTTGAGTTCTTCTAGGTTAGCTCTACCCTCACTCTTAGCCTTCCAACTTTGGTAACCTTGAGGACTTCCTTATTGGGAACTAAAGCCCCGATCACGATTATTCCTTCACTGCGATGCAAACTTCCGACTGAAATTATAATACCCTGCAAGGGTATAAATAGGTGTTTCGAGAAGAACGCGTTCAAGGCAGGTGACGCTTTCGAGCACGCCTTCCAACCCGTTCGGTTCAAATGCTTATAACTTTGTTAATACTGCAGATAACAAATAAAATTATTAAAAAAAAAATTGACTTTTTTTAACCAATAAACGAGGTTTCTCCCTTAAGAAGGATATAAATACATGTAAGCAGGTGTAATTTTGTTATTTTTCACGATTTTGTTTTATAAGAAATAGTCATTAATCATCGTGAGACTTTTAAATAGGTTAAGCTGATATCGTAGATAAAAAATTTGTTTGAAGAAAATTTACAAATTTGAGTATTTGGTGCAGCGAAAAATTTTTAAATACTTCTTTAAAGTGCTACTCTTATAAAACAAACTTGTAAAACAATAATAAGAAAAAAATGCTTAACCGCTCTGCCATAAATATAAACAAAACGGCCGTCACATCGGTCAACCCCCTTAATGATGAGCATACTCATCTTAAATCCAACGACAAGGACATGTGACGACAACAACAACAACGAACAAAATGGGAGAATTTGTAAGAAGAACAATGTACACGTAGATCGCAATTCGATGATCTTAACGCTAAAAGTCATATTTAATTTAAACAAGGAAATAAGCTTAATTTACACAAGGAAAGAAGCTAACTTCAAGACGCCGAAGTTTGTAATTCCTAACAGATTTTAATTGGGTTATTAATAATCTAGTCATATATGATGTAATATGAATTAAATATACAGATCTTTCATGAATAATCTAGCCCTATATAATATAATACGAATTAATTATATATCTTTTATAGTCACATTGTTTTTAGTTTTTTTTATACCCTTGCAGGGTATTATAATTTCAGTCAGAAGTTTGCAACGCAGTGAAGGAGTCATCTCCGACCCTATAAAGTATATATATTCTTGATCAGCATCAACAGCCGAGTCGATCTAGCCATGTCCGTCTGTCCGTCTGTCTGTCTGTCCGTTTCTACGCAAACTAGTCCCTAAGTTTTTAAGCTATTTGAATGAAACTTTGCAGATAGTCTTCTAAATACTCTCACTCCTACATAAGTCGGAACGAGACGGATCGGTCAACTATATCATATAGCTTCCATACAACCGATCCGTAAATTTGTTGGAAAAAAATTATAACTTCACTGTTTTTAAACATATCTTGATCAGCTCTCGGTTATGAGCATTATATATTTCTTCAGATTTTTAGATTGAATTTTATAAAAATCGGACTACTATATCATATAGCTGCCATAGGAACGGTCGTGAAATTTTCAGAAAAAAAAATTATAGCTTTGTCACTTTTTAAGATAATTTCTTCTACTTTGAGAAACTAGTATTTCATATTTTTCAGAATTTTCTTGTAAATTTCATAAGAATCGGACGACTATATCATATAGCTGCCATACAAACGATCGGTAAACGTGGAAAACAATTAAATTTTACTTTACGTGTAAAAATGTGAAAAAATGTAAATAAATGTAAAACTGTAAAAAGTTTATGTATTTGAAAGTAGTTCGTATTATATTGTATTGGGATAGATTATAATTGATACAATTGGAATCTGCAAGGGTATACAAACTTCGGCGTGCCGAAGTTAGCTTCCTTTCTTCTTTTCATTTAAAGTTTGACATTTTCCTCAACATTTACAAATCGTTCCTATGTCAGCTATATGATATAGTCATTCGATTTTGGAATAGTACAAAGTGCTCATATCTCATAGTAGATAAATATATGTTAAAAACTGACAAACTTAAATTTTTTCTCAAAAATTGTTGACCGGTCCTTTGGCATCTATTAGCTATAGTCATCCCATTTTTATAACATTAATTCCGAAATTCTAGAATAATACAAAAAGATTATGCCGCATAGTAGATAAAAATATGTGTTGAAAGCCGTCAGAGTTACAATATTTTTTTCAAATATTTTTCGATCGGTTCAATGGCAGCTAAGTAGTAAAGTCGTCCGATCCAACTTATATACTAGTGATCCCACTAGCTTTAAAACTGAGGGTCTACTTTGCGTAGACCAACAGACGTACATGGCTAGATCGAATGCTAATGCTGATCAAAATTATATATGTATATATATGTATTAGGGTTGGAGATGACATCTTCACTACGTTGCAAAATTCTGACAAAAATTATAATATGCTGCAAGGGTATAAAAAGTGCCCAAATAGCGTTCAACTACACTAAATACATAGAGGTAGGGAAGTCTAATTTCCAAACACATAAAGTTTTTTTGTGGCTGTGAAAAAATATGCTACGGTTTTTGTAAATTATGGGATGGATCGAATTTGTTTCTAAATTTTCGCCTAATGCATCTCTAACTTATACCGAAATGTACAATTTATGCTGTATGATTGCTAAGACTGTTCAGTGAACGGGACCTTTGTTAAAAGGATCTTCCTTATGATTAAAATATTTTACTTCACTTGCCTGTTGGCTTGGGGGTCGCAGTGGCTACTTTTACAAGTTGAAAATATCCTAATTCATTAGTAATAATAATTCATTTTACTTCTAACTTGGGTTGCCAGATCGACAGTTAATATCGTCAGCTTTGACACTTGTCATCGGCAACTGCTAAGAATGAGATAGCTTATCAAGCTATGTTTCCGGCTACCATTCTTTTTCAACGAACCGGCAGATGATAAAGACGTGTGTTTTGGCTCAAAGAAATCAAGAGAAAAAAGAAGTTTAAAAGAACGAAACATTTAACCGCGTGTCGGCATCAAGGCAGTGACGGGTCAGCCAGTGGTCGGTGCCACAAGTTAGTTTTACAAAGTGAGTGTATTTTCGTCTGCAAGGGTTTTCTTATATTTAACCTCAAAGTACCCTGCAGCACAATGTATTCAGGCCCGTGTTGCCGCTGCCGCTGCATAGAGGGGTTACGAGCCCAACGGGAAGAATTGCGAAACAAACACTTCGAATCTGAAGCAATGGATGTCCAGCAGCGTATCTATGGCGAGTAGCGACCTTATCTCAGCCGGGTGCTTCCTGGCACGGAACAATTTTTTTTCTTGATTTTTGTGAATGATACGAGAACTCATAGTTGGCCTGCGAGCCATATATATCTGCCTTGACCTAAAGTTTTTAAACGTTGCCTTTGATTGCGTTCTGATGTAACCTAAAATTTGTGGTTTGAACTTATTGCAAAAGGATCTGAGATAGGAAAATTTGTTCATTAAAATCAAGCGCGACTCGAAGATGCCGTGTTTCAAGGCTAACCAAATAAGGATTCGTTGCCATAATCTACCATTGTTAAAAATTGTTATTGTAAATAGATATGGTGAACTATTTTAAATATAATCGCGATCCCGGGGTAGACTAAAGAAGTTGCGCCAGAATCGCAACAACGGCAAAATGTCCCTGAATTTTGTTTTCAGCTTAAATCACGTTAAAGATTTCATCTTTGGATTAATCTGAGTCAGTTTTTAAACAAGCGTATACAGTATTGAAAACTTTATTTTTTGATTTTTGCCAAAGTTATTTTCAGAAATATTCTCTCCGAGTCTTTATATATCAATAATAAATACTCTGAATAACTTTTAAAGTTAAATATATAACATTTGTTTAAGATCTTAATTGAATTCCCCTAAACTATTATCATTTAAATTATTTTTACGAAAAGCAACATATTCTAATAAAAATAACTTTATTCGAGTATTCCTAATCCTAACTAAGTTTATTACTCTGTGAGGAAGCTAATCACGGGTCAGGATAAATACTCAGTCAGACCAGGATCCTCCACAGAAAAGTATTTATTTTTGCGGGGACAGGCAGGCAAGGGGCCGTTTGGCCGGGATTCGGGTAACATAGGCAGGGTTGGAGTGGCGAAAACGACCCTTAAAGGATCAAGGGTGCGTGGCAGCGAGTCGGCAGGAGCAGCCTCGTTATCCGGGCGCCGGTTCCTGGTCGGGGTCACTGCCCGCGAGGGAGATGGCCTAGGGAACGCCCCGTCGACCGGAAGCGCTTCCCAACCAAGCGAGAGGGCATCCGAGTGGTGTTCGTTGTGTCTCGTAAACATTTGTTAAATCTGCGTCAACTTAAACAACCCTAATCCTCTGTCCCTACCTCGCACGCACCGGTGATCCCACGCGGGGGTTGGCCCGAGGCCCAGCTCACCCAATTACTCCTCCAACGTGGGGGCCAGCCTATCCAGGTTGGTGGCCACCCACGTGTCCATGTTGTGGCTCAATGTGGCGATCCTCGTGGTTATGTCGATTATCCAGTGCGGCTCCAAGACTCCGTCTGCGTGGCTTGGCGGGTGAAAACGAACTTCTCAAACTCCGTCTGCTTGGCTTGCCGGTTGGAAAAGAACTCCCCGCGGCCGAGAAGAGTCACTGGCAGCAGCTTGTCTCTGTCGCTCGTCGCCAGCGTTCTCGCCTCTGCCGACACGAAGCTTTACGTGCTTACGTGGCAACGTTGGCTTCGGCTGGGGTGAGCGCTGCCCACGATCGGCCATGAGCCCTCTCGCTCTCTTCTTGATTGGCCCTCTGCGCCATGCGGCTGCGCAGCGTTCTGCCCTGCTGTGATTGGGTCCTGCTGCTCTGTCGGTGTGTTTGGCTCTGCCGATGTGTTGGCCCTGCCGATGTGTTGGCTCTGCCGGTATGGCTCTGCTGGTATGTTGGCTCTGCCGGTATGGCTCTGCCGTTGTGTTGGCTCTGCCGATTTGGCTCTGCTGGTATGGCTCTGCCGGTATGTTGGTATGCAGGCTCCGTTGTGATCCGGACGATGGTACCGCTGTTGCTAAGCGGGCTTTTTTCGTCGACTGTACTGCGGTTCCTGTTGCTATGCGGCCGCTGTTGCTATGCGGCTGCTTTGCCATGGATCGGCATGGGGGTTGGGTTCAGCGGTGTGTGCGTGCGACTAACTGTGCTCCTATCCATGAGGCCTGGCGGCCTAAGTCTACTATTTACAGGTGCCCTTCGTGGGTCTTGTCGTTTCCCTATGCTAAGGTTACTTAAATAATAATTCCCTACTAGCTAACTTATTACTATACCCTAAATCCCAACTTAAACTAACTATTTACATTATGTATATATATGTGAGGGCCTCACCACTCTTTAATATTAGGAATATTTAGAAAAATAAGATAAAATTATGAATACCTACAACCAAAATAATGGAACTCTACTGTACCCGCGATCGTGGGGTATCAAAGGGGTCACCAGAGACGTGTTCCAAGGAAAGTGATCTTAGGTTGGAAATTTGACCACAATCACATCAGTGGCTTCGCATTCTCTGACTTTCTAGCAAGCTTTTCTATCCCACCTATTTAGTTCCTGTGAAACCTATATACTTCTTCAGTCGTTACACGCTACATTTCTCAGAGACGATTGACGGAGATGACCAAAGTGGTCAACGTAAAACGTATAGAAGGGAATTAGATTTGTTATACCCTGGCAGGGTATTATAATTTCAGTAAGAAGTTTTTAACGCAATGAAGGAGGAATTTCTGACCCTGTAAAAAATATATATTTTTGATTCGCATCAACAGCCGAGTCGATCTAGCCATGTCCGTCTGTCCGTTTCTATGCAAACTAATCTCTCAGTTTTAAAGTTATATTAATGAAACTTTTTTTCTACTCTCACTCGTATAAAGGTCGGAATGAGCCGGATCAGTCAACTATGTCATATAGCTGCCATACAAACAATTTGTAAATTTGTAGAAAACTATTTACAAAAAAAAAATAAAATTAAATTTAACTTCACATGATGCACTTGCGAATTTGAAAGCAAAACCTGTGAAAGATCTGCGATCGTCAATGTTGGCGGCCCAGTCAGCATCTGCGTAGCCTACTAGGTCTTAGCCACTTCGCTTATAAAGCAAGCATTGGTTTTGGGTTACTTTTAAGTAGCGTAATACCCTTTTTGCACCCATCCAGTGTTGTTTCCCAAAATTTATATTATATTGACTTAGTGCACTCAATGCGAATGCAATGTCAGGGCGCGTGGTTACTGCCAACAACATTAAGACCCCTAACAAACTTTGATATGGCACACTAGAGATTTAAATAGGCGCTGTTGAAATCGAATTGATGAACATCCAATCCGAGTTGCGTAGCTAAAGCTATAAATGTCCGTATTGAGCTCATTCGGGATACTAGAGAAAAGGTCTCGTCGTAATCAATACGATCGCGTTGTGCAAATCCTTTTGCGACCAATCGAGCTATTCGACAATTTATCTTTCCGTCGGGCGAATATTTTGTTCGTAGCATCCACTTCGATTCGATAACTTAATGGTTTTTCTGACGATCGACAACCTCCCATGTATTGTTCTTTTTCAATGACTTGTACTCGCTTATCAATGCCTCCTTCCAGTTAGTTTTTTTGAGTTCATTGCGAGTGAGTGGGTTTCATAGAATATTTCTTCTTGATCGGACTCGGGCTGCTGGTTGAATGTGTTGATTCGGTCTGCAATCATTTGGTTGTAGGTTAATTGGTTCCTTCCTGGTTGACCTGTTAATAACTTCTTTGGCCTTTCGCGCCCACGTTTCATCCTTATTTCTGGTTCTGGTTGTTTATCAACTGGTTCAGGGTCCTCTGGCTCGGGATCTTCTGTTTGGCTGCCTTCGTTGTCATCTGGGTCGTAATTTTCTGGTCAACCAACTGCTACTGGTTCAATGTCGATATTGATTGGGAAATTCATAAAATCTTCGTACTTATAGTCGTGCCCAATTAGGTGTATAAAAAATCTCGGCTTTTAACTAAAGTTTTGGTTTCTACATTATACAGCCTATCAGCTTTGGTATCGCTGCAGTATCCAACGAAGACACATTTCCTGGATTTTGAGCTAAACTTAGTCTTCGACCGTTTGTTCAGCGAGTAAGCAATTGGACCAAACTTCTGCATATGCTTCACAATTGGGATGCGAGTGTTCCACAGTTTGAAAGGCGTTTGACCACATAGGCTTAATGTAGTTAGCTGTGTTTACTGCTTCGGCCCAGTAGCTTGCAGGCAGTGCAGCCTGTAACACAAGACGGCGAGCCATTTCTACAAAGGTTCGTTTTTTCCGTTCGGCTGAACCGTTTTGTTGAGGTGTATATTCAACGGAATACTCGTGCTTTATTCCTTAAGCTGCAAGGTAATTTTTGAACTCGTTGGTGTAGTCTGTGCCGTTATCTGACCGGAATGTTTTAGCTTCTTTCTAGTTCGTCGTTCGACGTAGCTCTTGAATTCTTTAAATTTTTTGAACATTTCTGATTTACTTTTGATGGTGCAGCCGGTACATACAGAGGACGGGCAGAGAGTGCTAGCGTTATTTAATGCTGACCGCTATCCGCTGCTGCCCCAATCCTTTGGCACGGAGAAAGAATCGGAACGCAAAACTCCGTCTCTGGCAACCGAAGGGGGGGGGGGGGCGGTATAACCCCATCGATTAAAGTGGGGCGGCTGTGTGGTTTGCACCTGTGCCATAGTGGCCGGCAGACCTAGTGCCATCTATAAACAGGTATAAGCTGCTAAGTCTGCGTCGGTACCGTATCGATCGGCAGCCTATCCATGCTTAGAGATCAAAAACGTAACCCATACTGCAGAGTATTATGCTGCACCCAAAAAGGGCAAGACTCCCGCTCGCCTTATCGTGGAGATGGGTTCGATTCTGGATGATCTTCATACGAAGGTCAACCATGTGATGAAAAACGCCCTCGTCAAGGACCTCCAACTAGTAACCCAGCAGCAGATGAAGATCACCACCACTGCGAGTCCCAATACCGGAGAGGCTTTGGACCGGGGTTGCCAACCAACCCCGAAGACATTAATAGGCTTTTAGCCCACAATTGACTTTGAAATGTAGCGAATTTGCCTAAAAGACTTTTTGAGGTAGGAAGGGTTCAAAGTGACACTATTAATCGAAATAATATTATTTACCATTATAAAAAAAAAACATTAGGTAAATAGACAACACTGCAATGTATAGTTTTGGTACAGTTGTAGGCATGCCAAAAATCAGGTTTCTAAGCTTTTTTTTTCGCTACTTGAAAACGCAAGATCCAATCAAAGATAGGAAAATCAGATTTTAACTAGAATTATCTAAGCTTCAATTCTGCATACTTGACTTTTTTTTTATTATGCTTCCGCATTTTCCTACGAGGGTCGAAAAAGAAATTTTCGGGGTGTCGTATAATTGTGGACAGGGGTGTAGTTGTCTCTATCAAGGTCATAATAGAGTAGCCAATTAATTATTACGGTTTTACTTTGAAATAGACACATAAATGTAGTATTTTGCTTGCAATTTTTCAGTAATGCAATTACCGTTACATCCATTTAAACAGGTAAACACTAACAAGATTAGCTAGTCGCAACATATAAATATCCGTTTCTTGAGCCCTCGTCGAAGTATTCCAAAATGTATGTGTATGTAAGTCCATAAATTTATAATTGTAACCTACTTAAGTCCACAATTTCATAATTGCATACCTTGTCTTTTCATTGTTACGGCCTTTTTGGCGTTCAGTTGTAGCAAATAATTGCAGAAAAATACATTCTAATTGTGAAACCATTATGTCAATATAGTTTATACATACTTTAATATACTTTTTAATTAAAATTGTTATCATTGTTATAGGTCCACAAGTTTCTAGTAAATTTTATGTATATCGATCAGTTTTCGTGGCTAAATTATTGTCAATACATTAGATAATACATAAGAAGTAGCGGAAACCACAGCAGCTATGGCTGATATCCATACTGTAGCTTAGTTTAGAATTAAGCATACAGTGTACAAATAAATAAATACATAAAAAGTGCAACTTAATGCGGTAGTATAATATTAGAATAAGGATGGCTTTTTCAAACTTAAACTATTTTGATTTATTATTAATTTATTTATTTACAGACAATCGCCCGGACCTAACACCATCAAGCTCTTTCTGGCAACAACATGTGGCCAATCCTAGTAGTTCAACACCCTTTGAATCACCCTTCTATTCGGCAACACATGGTCTTGTTCAGACGCATCCCTCATTAAGTGCGAATAACGTAGGCCCCGTGCCGCTTAATAGCAACATCCTTGGAACTGGATCGTCTGTCTTAGGCGCAGTTAATAGTAAATCAACCTTGACCGCTGGAAGTGGCTATCTAAACTCACGCGGAAGTCTGCCGAGCTCTGCGCGTTACCCAGCTAATAAGATAACAGGCACAATAGTCGAGCCCAACCCAAAATCGCCATTCCGTCACTTAGATTTTTCAACTAGTGCCACTGCGGAACTGCGTCGCAATCCTGCTCTCTCTGCCCCAGATGAATGCGCACGCGCATGTCGAGAGGGCGAGCCACCAAGGATTTGCTATTATCATTTTACCTTGGAATACTACACAGTGCTAGGCGCGTAAGTATAATATAAGCTTATATTATAAATCGCTGCAGCTAGTTGACGACTATATACCAGAGCTCTAGAGATAAAACTCCTGGTTCCGCTTGTGATATACCTAAAAATATGCTTGATGGGAAGAAGGACAGGATCCTTTTCGTTTTTGCACCACGTAGTTCAGTCCGGAAATCATCCTGTTCTCTATATCGTACGATTTTTGCGATTGGTCAAAGAGTCAACTTTGTTTTGCCGAAATGCAATTGGTAGCACCGATTCCATTTTACTGACATTGGGTTTAGTTTCTAGTATTTTTTTAATTTACTAAAGCACTTATTTATACTTCCAACAGTCTTTGAAGTAACCTATCGGACCAGATATGGCTTCGTGAGGGAAAGCAGCTACTAATATTAATCTTATACTTAGATTTTTAAAAGTATTATTTTTTAAATCCGAAAGAGGAGAAAATTAAGATAAAAGCACAAAAATAGGACGCTAAAGGTCCTCTTTAAAACCAGCTTGTCTAATGTTCTCCGGGTTACATCTGGCAAGGGAGTCATTTGGGTCCCCTATTGTTTACATTATTTATTAACGACCTGCCCAAAGTTTTGATTAACTCTAGAGTACTTATGTACGCTGACGATGTTAAGCTTTGCGTGCAATAAAAGGACGCTGCTTGCCAGTCTGATTTACAAACAGATCTTGATAATTTTCAAACATGGTGCCGGCTAAACTTATTAAACTTAAACGGCTCTAAATGCAAGCTAATGACATTCTCTTGTGTCGTTCCTAAGCTTGCGACTTATACGCTGAGCTGCTGCTCTTTAGAAAGAATTCATATAGTTGATGATTTGGGAGTTCGCCTGGACCCCAAACTCGACTTTATTGAACACATTTCGTGCATGGTGAATAAAGCCAGGGGTGTGCTTGGATTTATAAAACGGGGGTCGAAAGAATTCAATGACCCCTAGGTTACTAAAACTTTATAAACCTCGTTAGTTCGTCTTATCTTAGAATATGGATCTTGCGTATGGAATCCTCAGTATGGAGTCCACAGTAATCGCATCGAATCTGTTCAAAAGAATTTTTTACGCGGTTTAAACTGGGATGCAGACCGTAGATTACCGTCATATTCTAGTAGACTCCTTCTAATAAACTTACCTTCCTTAGCCAATCGTAAAACGCTGTTAGGCATTACCTTTATTTTCAATCTTATTCGAGGTGACGTGGAAAGTGCTGACTTGTTAGGACAGCTAAATTTTCATGTTCCGAGTAGAAACACTAGATCCTATTTGCCATTAGACTTGCGCCAATGTAAAACTTCGTTTGAATTGGATGAACCCTTTAGAGTCTTATGTGCAAATTATAACGATTTGTACACAATAACATCTAACGTAGATAGCCTTCCCAGACTAAAATCCTTAATCCTAACCCACTTAGTACGTATGCAAACAAACAACCCGGCAGCACGCCCGTAATTATTTTCCTCGTATTCTTTCCTATTTTTTCCATCGCGTCTACTAACATCTAACCCAAACAGGCACGTGCTTGGTGTCGATGGGCCACTTGAGTGTACTGTCCGTACTGCATCAACGTCCAGTAGATAAAAACTAACCATGGTCTACTACATTGCCCAGGTATTTGACTTGTTTTTTCGAGGTCAGCCGTTGCGTTAATTTTTAGAGGAACCATCGCGGTATCTTGTGTCCCTTGGTGAAGAGAATGAGGTTTTATCTTGTCCGCGTTGATACTGAGTCCTACTCTGTCCGCCAACTCACATATCTCCCTGGCCGTTGATTCCATAATCGAGCTGAAGGTTGATTGACAGACTCCCTTGATAATTATGCCTATGCCATCGGCATAGGCTGTTATCTTTGGTGCTTTCCTTTCGAATCTTTTGATTAGGTCGTCTACAACCAGATTTCATAGGAGCGATACTTTCACCATGGAAGCGGTATCCTAATCGGATAATACCCGCCTACAACTTATAAGATTTCTTATCCGTATGTTGATGTCGGGGTGTGTTGGTCGCTCCTAGGCGATCCATTATTGCGTCTGTATTAATGTTCTTGAATGCCCCGGATATGTTCACGAACACTCCGAGAGCGTATTTCTAATTTGTCAAGCGGTTTTTTTGTTGGTGGTTTTTCTATCGTCTTCTTTGCCCACCGCAGCTTGGCTGGGAATATTCCATCAACCCTCGGTGCGTTTACCTTGAAAAGAAGTCTATAGCACAGTGGATTCTTTTAATATCCTCTAAATCTTCTGGGATGTTCTCTCCTCCATTTTCTTGGTCCTGGTGCTTATTGTCATCGAAAACCTAAGTATATTCTGGGAAATGAGCTTTCATTGGTGCTGTTAGGGACTCTTTGCTGCCCTACTACAGTCTACTGTCCGTCTTTATATTGGAGCCAAAGAGTTTCCCTGCGCCTTGGATATTTCCTCCTTGTTGTCCCTGGGTAGGACTTTGTTATGATTATCCTAATGATAAGATCAATTTTCGTCAGTCAGGCGATTTTTGAAAAATTTTTTAAGTTAATTGCGTCTTAGTGAAAGGTCCATCAGGGTGGCTTGGTCCATTCCTCGTTTTCGATTTCGGGCATTATGCGTGGTATGCGTCTAGTAACTTCTTGGAGAGGGTCTCTTTTCCTTGTCTTCCGCGGATATGACTGTGCCCAAAGAAATGACGAGCCTTGTCGTGATAGTCTTCTTAAACTTTTCCCAGTTAGTGTTCCGGGGATTTCTAAAGACTGTTAGTTTTGGAGAGTGATCTGAGAATGATGGTCTCTCCAGAACTCTCAATTCTGATACCATAGTACCCAGTCCCCTTACGAGTGTCAGACCTAGCATATTCGAGGAGGTGGGACCTACGAAGGTATGCTCCTCCCCCACGTTCGCTATGGATAAGTTAGTAGAAAGTATAAAGCCAAAGAGTGACTAACTTCTATCGTTTATGTCGGGCTGGCTTCTTCCAGGCTCCTGAGCTCCTCCGGTGGGGCCGTCCTATCATGTGCCATGTAGCGCCAAAAGGCGCTTCTTTTCGTTCTTTAGCATCACCACAGTCAGGTAATCAGTGTTTTATTGAGGCATAAAGTTAGTGTGTAGACCCTTTCGTACAAGTACGGCGGTTCTATTCCTACTTACCGATGGTGCATAGAGCACATTGTAGTTTGAGGACTTTAGTCCGACAACGGCATTGCCCGAGGCAATCCATGGCTCTCGGATCAAAGCTATGTCGGCGGACCCTTGCTCCATGGCTATCATAAGTTTCGCCGAAGCGACCTTGCTTTTATAAAGGTTAAGCTGCAGCACCCTGAATGTCATGAGTACCGGGCTCACCTCCAATCGACTACTTACTTTAGGTCTCCGCCTTCTTCTTCGTCGGATTCGCCTGCCTTCTGGGTGTGAACATCCTTATTCCCGGGATTGCGTTTTTGAGGCGCAGGTATACACGCCACGCCATCTACCCGTATCTAGGATTAAGGATGCTTTTTTATTTATTTGGAGGACTGCGCTTAGGCCCCCCCTTTGGGTAATGGGGTCGCAAGGTGCAAGGTGCAAAACGTTTCAATCCGCGGTTCGGATATCCGGATTCTGACGCTGCAGCAGCTTCAGCAGCCGGTCCGCTTGGATTGCGATGGAGAAGAGTACCCTTGCCTTAAGAAGGGAAGGGACTAGCTCGCTATCCACCACGTCCAGCTCCAGCTCCCACGGTTTCTCCAATTCGCAGACCGCTTGCGTCAGCCACTTTCTCGGCAGGATTCCGACCCCATTCAGCTATCCGGTACCATGAAAAGTGGGCATGGGAACTTCTGTATCTTCCTCCATCCGTGCAAATAATGACTTAACGAGCCGCGCATGCACCGTCTTCCACTGCGACTCAGCCATTTTGCCGTTCACATCGCTTTTTTCAATGAGTGTCACGATCAAATGTTGTTTGGTCACCTTACTAACTATGGAGAGCTTCGTGTTGATCTTCTTTGCTTTATGGGGAGAGACTGCCTTCTTAGGCCCACGTTGCCGCTTGCTCCCCGGTGCGTCCTTATTAGCGCTCTCAGTTTAGCGTTGCCTTTTGTTGGCGGCTCCTCCACTTTCTTTGCGAATCCGCCCATTGAGTTTATGTGTGGGAGTTTGGCGAAGTGCAGACGGGATTGCAGAGGGGATTGCTCCCCTCCGTGCTCGCCGGTGCTAGCGGTTACGCCTCCCATAGAGATTTGGGCTGACATCCCAGCCCAGCTGGTTGATTTTCGCTGGTTCGTTCCTAGAAGAGTGGGGGTTTTGTTTTTTTCCGGGAGACCATCAACTTTCCTACACGCCAGGCCCCTCCAACCATGGCTAGTGCTTAATTTCTCCCGGCTTTTTCGGCAGTGGGAATTGAACCGCATCCTTAGCTAGACAGTGCATTACCGCGGACGGAGCATACGGAAATTAATTACCAGTTGTCCGGGATAATACAGTGCCCATTGCCCAGCCTGCCACTCATCATTTAGTAAAACTCATTTACGTTTTTTAGCCGCAAATTGATGGCATTTTAAAGTGTAATGCAAGGCTTCATGCAATGTACCCTTTCGACTATATTAGCAATAGCATGAAGTCTCGCATTCGTAATCTCTTGCTCTCTTGACCTCTTTAACTCTTTTATCAAAAGAAAGAATCAGACTTTAAAATCTTATTCTAACTTTATAAAAAAATACGTTCCCACTTAAAATTCAAAATTACCTTTAATATCTCAAAATCCTGGCATGTGACGGTCAAACTCTAAAGATAGATTCTGATTCTTCACGCCAAAATTTCATTAGACATGACTCTAACAGCTGCACACTGTTGACCTGCGAAATCTATCCATACCTAATATAGCGTAAATTACTTTCATCTTATTCAGGCCTGCTCCGGTTCTCGAAATCGGTTTTCGATTTCGATTTGGCCAAAAGCTTTCGATTTCGATTTTAGCTGCTCCGGTTCTCGAGTACTTTTTGGTATCGTTTTGTTATCGGAATGTTTAATATTTTTTGTTGCTTAAAAAGCTGGCGTTGTTGGTTTAAATTGTTGGCAGAATGCTAAAAAGTGTTTAAGCTGTTAAATTATTTGCCTTAGGAGCCAAAAAAGGTCGGCAATTGCTTATTTAATTCATTTATTTACACGAAGAGGCTGCCAGCTTGCATGCAGTTTTATTTCCAGTGGTCTCAATTAAATTTGAACAGCTCTTTTTTCACTTACTTTATAAAATTAGCTAGATTTATTAAATAAAACATTATTGAACCTTCATTGTATACTATTTTTGCAAAGGTTTGCATTTAATAAGTATTTAGAGCTAAGTGTTTCTTAACGACTTGTTCCGCCAACTGTCTGGCAACCTTAGCAACCAAATCGAAATGCCTTGTTGCCGACGGCAAAATTTGTGTTGTCAAATCTGAGGTGGGGTCAGAAATAAATTTTTTATAAAATAACTACGTGCCAGAATGATCTTGTGGTGATGTGGAATAAACATCAATAGACCACTGAGCATACTATTTTTTTCCCTTAGCAAATAACATCTGATTTGAAAAGAAAAAAGGCATTTACTTTTCATTTCGGCCAGATAAAGGTGCCCGTTTTGCAAATCGAAACCGGCTTACGATTTCGAGAACCGAAGCACCAATTCC
>VNJS01011200.1:0-60473 GCA_008042575.1 Drosophila watanabei | reverse complement strand
GAGTTAATAAATTGTTTGGCGTTGTTAACTAAATTTTGATTACAGGACGCGTGCGGGGGGCGTGGCCCCGCCGACACTCTTTCCTTGATTTATTGATATGCTAATTGAGTATTTGCACGTTGCTTGCCTTTTTGGCTTGGTCCTTTTTTAATGGCTCGAAAAGAGTGCGTCCCGGGAAGCGGGGGCTGTGCGGGCGAGCTTCGGTGGGCATTGGAAGTTATGAGCCATGGCACGCCATTTGCATGGCAGCGTGTTGTTCAAATTAATTGTAAATGGTTGTAATTTGCTGTTGCCGCCATCGCTGCCGACCGGTCCGTTCGCTTTTCGCTTTTACAGTTTAATTGCAGCTCAAGGGGTGGAGCGGCCGCGAACTTGGACCTTCGAGAGAGAGAGAGAGCAGCGGGCAGGCTTAATTAATTTATGGCCATGGCAGTGTGCCCCGTGTCTCCCCAGCCCCCAGTCCCTGGTCTCTTCAATCCCCCGGTTAAATACACGTCATTTCAAGTTTGAGCGTGTTTAACGTGACGTATGAGTGATTTATGTTGATGGAGTGCACATTAAGCGATGTTGAGGCAGTTAAACTGCCAAAGGGTCATCAATTGAGTTGATGTGCAAGGACTTAAGTCGAGGCCGTGGCCATCTCGCCCCGCTCCCCATCGCCTCAGCCTTGTTGCGTGCCCACAATGTCCTTGTAAGATCCTCCCCAACCGTTTCCCTTCCTGTCTGCAAGCGGCTTAGTTCGCTTTGTGAATTGCCGTCGGCAGCATAAATACCATGCTTTATACCTATAACTTACACCACACATATATATATATATATTGAAGATTCTTGTGCCTAAATGACAAAGCGAATATTAAAGGAGGCGCACACATACACTCGTATGTATAGGATGTGTTACCCCCCTTTAGGGACTTTTTCTGGCATAATTACTTAAATACAAGTGGGATATATTAAGGCTGCTGCTCCTGATTTTTGTTTCCTGCCTAGGTTGCTTCCTAATAAAATTATTATGCCCATGCGTCACACTCTTTCCAAGGAGCATTTTAGAATGTAATAATCAAAAATATGTTTTAAGTATCCATTTTGTACAATGTTGTACAAATGCACTTTATTACTATTGTTTAAAAATGTATGTAAATCCACTTTTCCCTAAAAGGCAGCGAAGTAGGTAATTATTTAGTTCCAGCAACTTTTATTCGCTGGTAAGAGCATTAGGCCAACACCATGCCCTTCTCTGCCACACATCCTCCCCCCAATTGCTGGTTAGTTTTGCACGCAATTTAATTATATTTACTGGATTCCCCCTCGCCACCAAACGACCCTGTCTGTGCGTCGAAATTAGTAGGAAATTGTTAATGCGATAACAGATTTTCCCAGGGAGTGTGCACCATGTAAAGCTTCCTTTGGCTCGGTTGCCAGGCATCCGTGCCGAGAGGCAGGAAAAAAAAGGGAATCGCTGCCTGGTCGGGCCGGGGGAGTGCGGGTATTTATATTGTGCCAAAACAGATTTAAGGTAAGTCGGACTTTAAGCGGAGCAGCCTGAGGGGGGAAGCGTGGCACATAAATCGCTGGCAGCTCCGAGGCAAGTGGAGCTTCGGGAGCCAAACGAACACACGTTAGCAAGTGAGAAATTCCATTGAAAATGCATTTGTGGCCAACGTCGTGGTTGCCTAGAAGCCGGATGTGGACGGGGAGGATGGCTGGTTCAACGTTTCAGGATTTGGCTGGCAGCTAAATTAAAGACGCAACTCACGTGGTTTCTGGGCAAAAGGGGGGAAGAAGCTGTCGCTGTTGCCCCGCACATAAATCAGTTTTAAATGCGAATAAATAAATTGGCCAGCAGGTGGTGGGCAACAGGGCGGGGGCGGAGCGGTGCAGTCTTAGCCACTGCGGCTGGGCGAGGTCACGGTCTGCTCCGTACCGCAAGCACAACTCCCAGCTTAATCCAAACACTTCGTTTTGACAATTTATGCGCCCGGCTTGCCACGAGGCCAAGGGAAAAGCAGACGGAAGCGCATGTGTCGCCATGTTTGTCTTGTATCTTGGCTGCTAAGCAGGCACTTGGTTATTTATTTAAGCTCGGCGTGCACAGGACGAAATCAAGGCTACTAGCAAGGGGATTTGTTACTATTTAGGGTAATTTATAAAGTTCGAATTTGGTCTTTGAAGCTCTTACTACTAAAAAATCACTAGGTTTTTTTTTATAAATCCTAAAATGGTGTCAAAAATTAGGCTTAAAAGCTATACATCTTAAAAAAATGTGCACTGCATTTGTTACCTTAAATAAATCTCACATTTTCAGACACAATTTTAAGGTTTTACAAAAACCTAGTAAAATCCAAAGCCCCCTTAAGTAAATATGAATTTAAAGGCTTCAAAATTAAAAAAAAAACCTAAATAAATAATAAGCTTATATTACTAGGTAATGGCCCATATATCGGCTTAGAAATATTAAAAATAATTCTTCTATGTGTAGGCTTCGCCATGACCCGGTCCTCGTCCCTTGGCTTCCACTCATCTACTTTGGCGCTTTTAATCAAAGGCATTTTCGCTGCAAAATGTAACTAATTTACTTTGTTACCATTTGCTTTTTTTGGCCGTACAATATTTGCTTTGCCTCCGCCGCAGCGGAGCATCCGACGCGCCTTATTGAAATTTCATAGTCTAATTTTGGGCGCAAATTAAATTTTAATTACGCCAGGCGTTTCCCCTGCCCGCCCCCCTTGCCCGTTCGTTCCTGGCTTGCTTTTTGCAGCTCGATTGGCTTAATTGGAAACGCTCTCCGCGCACGTAGTGAGTGTGCGCGTGTGTGTGTGGGCAGGCACTTTGATGCCTTTGACAACATTTGCGTTGGGTTCCGGGAACGCGTCATTAATTTTTAACCCTTGCCCTGGCCATATTTTCACTCGTTGGTAACGAGATTAAGCCATTTCCTCCTGGCACGCAGAAATTTGGGCGTCCCTGATATCCGGGGAAATAAACCGAACATGATGACGAATATATATATGCAGGAGGACACTTGTCCGGAGAGCAACAGAGTTATGCGGTAGTGTGACCTCAGAAAACATGAAGGTTTGAGGGTGCCTTTCATTCCAGCAAAAGAACTCTATGTCAGAGAGCTACTCAATACTTTCAGCAGGGAATGCAGTAATTGGATACATGTACTTGGCGACTGCACACATGCCGGGTCCTATTAGCCTGCATTGCTTTTAATCAACTTCCATATTGAATTAAACAAATTTGTTTCTAATTTGGGGCACAGAATCCAGAGCACACACACTCATGGCTGGCTGGACCCTCAGCTCGACCAGATTCGGCAGTGGATCATAGTTGCCAGCAGCAGCAGCAGTGACAGGACATGGCATTGGACTATTTGCATAGCAGGGAGCTGGTATCGGAGGGCGAAGAGCAGCAAAGGGGACTGCAGACAAACGAACTTCATCAGCAAATTAAATCTTTGCTCTGCTGCCGTTGCCTTACCAACCGATGGGAGCAGCATTCGTGTCCTGCATTTCGCCGTGAAACGAATACTCGGTGACAGTTGTACATTTCTCCCCCAGTGTGCCGCCAGTCATAATTACAGCCAAATGTCAGCTGCACTTCATTAAATCCGCAGAAAAAAAGACAGACGGGAAATTATATGACACGGCGGAAGTAAATATGCAAAGTTTTTCAGTGCCCGACTAATGAATTTCAATAAAAGTTTTCCACTTTTCCGCTGGCGCCATTGTTGAGCGATCTATCACGCACTTTTCCCCGCTTCCGCCTCCGCCTCCGCCCGCACCCCATTGTTGACATTGACAAGTTGGCAGGCGAAGCGAAATGCAATCAATATCCAATATTTACATGTATTCCACTCGGGGAGGGCGAAATTGAAATGCAGCTGCAACATAAAATAGATGTCAGTTGTGCTGGAACTGACAACAAAACAAATCGAGGGGAAAATGCACCGCATCTCCGGCGAAATGGACGTGGGAGCATTGGCAGGATCGGGGTAATGGATAGATAAGGTCACCTGCACCCTCCCGCATAATGGTGATCAGTGTTTGCAATCATTTGGCGCTCTCCTCCGCATGCCACTCAATCCGGCCTACCGCTGACCCCTGAGCCCCTGAGCTGCTGAACCCTGACCCAACACGTGTCGTTGGTAACTTAACTGAGGGACCAGGCCAAGGGCTGGGAATTACGCAAGGGGGCAGAAAAAAGCCAGGCGCACTACTATGAAACAGCTTCAACATAAAATTTTACGAGTCGTTTACACAAATAGCAACACTGTTGCCAATAAACGCCGGTCCTCGTCCTTCTTTTTCAGCTCCCGTACCTTTCCCAGTCCCTATCCCTTCCGCTGCACCCTTGCGCCCACGCCACTTGGACACCTCGCAGCCCCGAAGAGTTGGTTTTTGCAATTTTTATATTGTTCCAAAATGTTTTCGTTTCAACGCTTTTATATTTATTTTGCGCACAGGAAAAAAATGGTTTGTAGCTGGCCCTCGTCCTCTGCAAGGCAATGCATTGCCATTGTGAAAG
This sequence comes from Drosophila watanabei, assembly GCA_008042575.1. Classification (NCBI taxonomy): domain Eukaryota; kingdom Metazoa; phylum Arthropoda; class Insecta; order Diptera; family Drosophilidae; genus Drosophila; species Drosophila watanabei. Next base: position 55,946 of record VNJS01011200.1, on the reverse strand, counting down.
GATGAGGGCGAGGGCGAGGGCGAGTTTGAGGGTGTGCACGAGAGTGTGTGTGCGCGTGTTGTGTTTGCTAAAATAATGGATTTTTATGCGCATTTGTTTGCACGATGTCGGCGACGGAAGTGGCGGAAGAGAGGTTGAAATCGGGGGAAGAGTCGAGAGGGGGGGCAATGGGATGGCTTTGTTCTCGGTGGCGCACTCGCGAAAATGATTGGGAAAATCAGTAAAGTGAAACAGGACGAAAAGGAAATGAGGATGTGTCAACAGCAAAACGAAGTTGAAATACGCTTGCAAATGGAGTTTTTATTGGTCACAGAGATTGAAAAGAAACTACATGTTGGAATATGTTGTAAAAAAAAAGGGAAATTAAATTAATGCATATATAAATATATAACAATAGGGCCATGAACGAGATGTATATTAATGGAAATTCAAATCAAATTGAAAATTAAAATTTGAATATGAAAATTAATAAACTCCTACTGAGAAAAACCTAATGGCTTCAACATCAACCAGATAACAATGCTGTAAATATGGAAGAATAACAATTTAAAAAGTGTAACCAACTTTAGGCTGAAATAAAAAGATAATAAATACACTACGTTCTGAAGTAGCGAACATCCCCGAAAACATTCTCTACAAACCAGAGAGTGTACAAATTGCACGAGGAAGCATGGTAAAAATTAATACAGATGAATCATGTCCTCGTGGGTCCTTGAACGTACATGGACGCGTGATTGTGTCTGTGTGCTTGCGTGTTTGTGTGGATGCGGCGGCGGCAAACAATTGAATGCTTATAGCATTGACTTTTGATTGGCATTATGGACGGAATGGCAGAATGGCTGCGGGGGGCGAAAGGGAAGCAGACAATGAGCGTAACAGGGCAATTAAATATTACGCATACGCACCGTTGTCGCCACTCAACGGAAACAGAGGTGCTTGCGAGAGCGGGTCAGGAAACTGCAGCAACCTTGAGGTGACACTTCTGCCAGGAAGCAGATGGAGATGCAGCTTAAAGTTCAGGTAAAAGTGCAGTTGAAAGTGCAGGTGGAAATGCAGTGGGAAATGCAGGGCACGACTACGAGGACTAAGCGAGGGCCATGCAAATATTTGCCGGGTAAAAACAAGAGAGCAGCAAATGAAAATGGCAAACAACAAGTGAAGCGGCAAGTGGTAAGTGGCAAGTGAGTGGGGGTAGGAGGTGGTTGGGCGGGGATTACGGCTATACCCGCTGTTAACACTCAGTTCGGAAATGCGCTCACGTAGCGGGTGAATGCGAAAATAAACTTCAGCTGCGGGGGAGCAGCAGCAGGACGAGCAAGGAGGAGCAAAGTGTAAGCTCCGTTGACTTAAGCTGGGATCTTTATTTCAAGTATAGTGTAGGAATGCGTGGGATTGGGGCCAGATTTGTTAGCCCGTTTTTTATGTTATGTTTTATTTTTCACAACCTATTGCAACAAATTCGGAAACGAAAATCTCCTTGGGGGAGCAACGACCGCAGATCATAAAATATTATTTTATGGCCATCTCGACGGCTGCTGCTGCTGCTGCTCATAGACAGGACCCAAAGTGATAACGGTGCGCACACCCTCACATACACACGTTGCTAACAATAAACTACAAATGGCTGCCCAGCACATAAAAGGCATCCTCGCATGTGTGTGCACACACACACAGGGACTAGCAACCCGTTCACGTCCTCACTTTTTGGCATTTTTAGCGTTACCTTTTCTTCCAAACCCCTCGCGCTGTGCCCTCCCTTTCCTTTTCCCGTCCCCAGTTGCCTTTGTCAACGATGTCGTTTTGTGCGGCTTTCACCTAGTTTAACTCTCTCCCCGCCACCCCGGCTCCCTTCCCGCATCTTTCTCACTTTGCTGCTCTGTTAATAGTTTGCCTGGGAGGAGGGAGCAGCCCCAGTTCCAGTCCCTGTACCAGCCCCAATACCCATTCCATCCCTTCGTTTTCTTTCATTTTTTCCAGTTTTTATGGGAAACTCGTTCGCGAGCTCCGTTAGCTGGCTTTCCATTCGCCCCGTTGCTACAACGAGGCAGCCCGTCTCGCTCCTGCCAGGACTCCTTTTCATTCGTACGTCACAGTTTGTTGTTGCCATTACTTTTATTATTTTTATTTTCTTGACATTCTTAGTGTAAGCCCTCCCCCTTGCTAGTGCGTTTGTGTCATTTTGTCACATAGTTTTCGTGTTTTATTTAGCCATGTCTGACAAGTCGATGCCTTGCCCTCCCCGCCAGCGGGGACACTCCAACTGCCAGCTACAGGATCGTACTTTACGGGCTGGCCCCGATGGCAACTTCATTCTTTACAACTTTGTGGCTGCTCGCCGGCTAACGCACCTCACTCATATTTTTAATGGCCCTGCTGGCCGGAGATATCCCCTATCTCGGGGATAGTCCTGCCACAACGCCCAGTTTTTAATTACTTATCAAGTTTTAAATGCCCGCTTTTCACAGCCAACTGCCTTTTATTGGGTGGACATTCGGTTCGCATTGTTTGTCCCGTTTTATGTCCCGGCCGGTTCCACTCTGCTGCGCTCTCTGTCATAAAATTATTTATGTCCTTTGGCGTAAAATAGCTTTCGAATGGGCTCAGGCCGACTGTCCGCGATTACGGCTGCCGTTTCTTCGCCTAATTAAATGTTAATTTCAATTGATTGTCCTGATTTCGCAGCAGCAGTAGTCGTAGTAGCAGGGAGGAAACTTGGTGAGGAAAACTCGGCCAACAAGTTGCTCTCCGCACGGTGTACGACGGCTCAAGTCCTCCAGAGTGCTTGTAGTATTCTAGTTCTTGGCAAGGACATGTCGTAGTTGCAGTCAAGTTGTATTTAAAAGGATTATGCACTCGTGTGTGGCACTCAGACCGGCTCTGGCTCCGGCTCCGTGCCGGAAATGCATTGTAAGCAGTCGCCGGCTGCTTTTCTCTTCGCTGCTAAGATAAATTGCCACTCAAGTGCAAAACAATTGAACTGACAGTCGAGGAGTGCACAGGAAGAAATGAATAATAATAATAATACTTAAGTTTTGAGAGATTCCTTCAATGGATATCTATAACTGGATCCTTAACCCCAATTTAATACAAAACAATTGAAAGTCACATTGAATGTAGAAACTAGCTTCAGCTTCTAATCAATAATTGATGGGAAATCACAAAATGAATAAACCATTTGAAAAAGCCAATTGCAACTCAAACTGTAACCTGTTTGTTCTCCGTGCAGGAGAGCGAATCCGAAGCTGCGACATCTTGTTGAAGGTGAAGTGGAGTCGCGAGGAAAACAAGGGCAGCGGGCGATGGGAAAAACAATTGCAGTACGATAAACTTTTATTGAAAAACATTTTAAATGTATAGAAGTTTGTTTGGTCCTCGTTTCAGCCCTGACCCTTTTGGCAGCGCTCTCCAGTGTCCTGGAGGAGCAAGTTTGCGAGCTGGAACCGGGCGACATTATTCATCAGCTTGTCACACACATGCTATGCCGGAGGAGTCCGGCGGAGACGGTTGTGTTCTCTGATTGGCCGGATCCCCCAGTTTGGTGCGGTGCTATCGCCGTCGAAAATCCAATGGTTATTTCCATTGGAATTGGAAATCCTTGGCTTGCAGCTCGGTCTTGATGTATAATTTAATTTGATTTGAATTCCATGCGGTTTTTTAGTTTCTGCTGACTTTTAGCATTTGCCGACTGTGGCGCAATTTTAATTAAATTAATTTGTGCAGCTGCAGCACTTTTGTCCTGTCTGCCAGGGAATTTAATTTATGTTTGTCGCTTCTCCGGATCCTGTTATTTTCGATGCTCATAAATTTTTCCGTTTCACCATCTGCATCATTATTTATGTGCACACGCATGCCCATGTACTCCGTGTCTTACCTAGGACCTTTTTCTACTTCTTCTTCGTGCTTGCTTGTCGGCAATTTGTAGGCCGAATCAAATGCCGATCAACATGAACTACTTTCCGATTCACATGCAGGACACTCGGCTAATCCGGCAGCCGTCTGTGCTCCTTGCCCACTCTCGACCGACCACATTTGCATTGTGCGCCAGTGTTCTTCTTCCCGGTTGTGTCTCCCATCTGTGTGGCCCTGTGGTTGATACTCTTCCAGTTGGCAGTTACCAACTGGCGGTTGCGGCACTGGTTTCAATTTTTGTGTGTTTTCCTTGGCCTCTCCCTTGTTGGCATGGCATTTGGCCAATTGTGTGGCATCGGAACCTGCTGAGTGGGGACAAACAACACAGAGCCAGGCAGTCAGACAGAAAGACAGGCAGACGGACAGGCAGAGGGACATGCAGACAGGACGTGGGCCTTCCTTTTTGGCTCTCGGTGCCTTTATTGTTATTCCTTGTTACAACAAGGGCCCAAGGAGAAGTTTGTTTGCGAGCCGGAATCCCCATCGAAATGCATGTCGAAAGCTGAATGCTATTCCCCGACTCTACATTGCCCCCTATCTAACCCCACTTCCCGAAGACATTAATAAGGCAAAGATAAACTAACCGAAAAGAGCATTAAAATTTACTTACTGACTTAACCGACCATAAACACAGCTCCCCCACCCCCACCCAGGACGGGCGAAACAAAAAGGATAACATCTGACCTACTGTAGCATACTTTACGGCCGACATTTGCCGAAAGGAGGAGGGATTGCGGGACGGCGGACAGCAGACAGCAGACAGCAGACAGTCGGAACAGGTGGACCACATGTTAAATAGACGCCGCGTTCGAGCATAAGCTTCTGCCTTCGCCCAGAAATCCTTTTTAATAGCAAGCGAAACGAACACGTAAATGAGCCAACACATTACCCATACGCAACGTGGGCCCTATAAGCATTATGCACTCACCCACTGCTGATGCCCAGGAAAGTCCATTTGCTCCGGCGATAAATTAACAACAACAACTGGGAATGGGAGAGGGAATGGAAATGGGAGAGGGAATGCGAGTGAGGGAGGGGCATTGAGTCAAAGTGCCAGTTGGCCAGTCGGTCGGTGAGTCAATGAATGGAGTGAAATTACTTAATGGTACGAAATTGTACTTTGCTTAATTACTTGGCCACTGATACCACAAACACAGCAGCACACAGCAAAGCTCAGCCATATAAACACAAACACATATGGGCCTTTCCATAGAAGTTCAGGAAAAGCGTAAGACGATTAAAACATCTTTTGATTTTGTTAAGAAAACTTACTTTTAGATAAAATAAATTTTGATTCTTAGGTCTTTTATTTATCCTTTTATTTTCAGTATTTCTAAAGATTTAACATTTAATATAATGAAAAAAAAAGAATCCAGTATAATGAAAACAATAAATTAAATTAAACTATATTATTTTTAAGTGCAAGTCCTCAAAAAACTAAATTTAACGATACTAGAAACTCCTCTATTACTCATAAAATTGTCTCGAAGAAATAAAGGAGGTACTATCTTTCAGTTTAGTTATTCAGTGTTATTCCTCAAAGTGCACGAGTATCGCGTCTATGGAAATGCCCATACGTGTCATTCATGCGTCGCAAACGTAGTCGTGGGTGCCGTAAAAACAACTTTACGTATTTCGCTCGAGCTCGTAAAGTCAGGCCAGTGTTCGGGTGTGCCTGTGTGTGCTGGCCTTGTTTACGACTCGCCTTCTTCTCTGCCCGCCTTGAGGTTTCCTTGCTGCTCCTGGTGCTGCGGCTGGGGCTGGGGCTTAAATAATTCCTAACCTAGTATTTAATTGGCAGGCGTAAGCGATGGCGTTGCGCATACGCCGTATATGACATTTTAAATTGTTTATGAGCTGCCCGGGGCTAACTGAGCGTTAGCTGCGGCCCGGCTGTGACTTCAAGGCCGCACCACCCGCCGCCGCCACCGCCACTGTCCCGTTAATAGAATAGGGCCCGCTTATGGGCTTCCTTCAGCCAGTTAATTGCTGGGAGAATTGGCGCTGCCAATGGCCACGCTTCTGGTTTCCTGGCACTGTCATGATTTGCTTGGGGCATTTGGGTTATCACTTTGGGTTAAGTGGTTCTGGTTTAATTGGCAAAGTTTTTGGCCGGCAGCCTCCCGATGTTCCGCTTGTTGCGCCCCACATCCGCTGGCATTTAGCAGCGGTTTCCGGTCTGCCTCCCTCCGCCTTCCTAGTTCGTCCTGTGCAAATATTTGTTTGCCAAACGCGACGCCGGAGCGGGAGTAGGTGTTGCTGTGACATTGTTTGCACACGATTTGTTATACGAAATGTACACAGCGCGCACACGGTAGGAACTCCGGCTGTCGGTGTTTGTCGAGGGACTCGGATATATTTTAATAATCATGCAGTGCATTAACTTCGGACCGCCTTGCCGCACATTGTAATTGCATAATAACAATGTTCGGATCCGTGTTTGCCCGCCGGCGTCACATCAATTTTACAACAAACAATGAAACTATCCGGGGGAACGGAGAAAGTCGAGGGATAACCATGTCTGGTGGTATTTGTGTGTGTGTTCGGGTAAATTATTAAGGCCTCATTGCACGTCACTACTGTCCGTCCGTCCGTTCGAACGTAACATACATTGTGCCATTTTATTAGTTTTCGAAATTTGGGTTAATTAAAAATTTATTTCGTACGTATTGTGCTGCGCTCTGATTACACACACTCCCGTTCCCAATCCCAAGCGCACGCACAACCTAATGTCCTTCCTGCCTGCATTATGGCCATTGCATATGCCAGTTCCCCACCCCGCCCCCTCACGCTCCCTCAGTCCCTTGGCAAATGTTGCGGAATGCAATCGATTTTGCATTTCGGCCAAATTTATGTCGCTTTCATATTGAAATGGCCTTTGGGGCTGCGCACAGTGGTTAGCTTACGAAATAGTTGTTGATAAAATGTAATAAAATATAAAAAAATTATAAATTTCTTCTTATTCATTTAATAAGAATTAATATATATTCTATATTCTTTCGAATTACTTAAAACATGTACTTAAAATTAATGTTTTTACAAGAAATGCAGACCACTGTGCATCACTGTTATGTGGGAAAGCTGCCTCTTATCGGGGTAATTAATATGAATTCATTGCAAATGTGTTGCATACTTAAGAGCGAGGCAGTTACAGGAACAGGACTTGTCCATATTTATGCGATCAATTTGCTTCTGGATGCCGTTAGATGCGAAATGCGAAATGCTAACTGCATTCCTGCCTCACTGCAGCTGAAAAGCATTTCCCAGCAAATATCACAAATCAGCAATGGCAAAGTAAACGGCTAACAAATATTTATGGCAAAAGGAAGCAGCCAGCCGAGGAAGTGGAACGCCTGCAATATTTATTACAAGTTGCATTCAGTCAACAAGCACAATGGCTGCCAGGCGAAAACAAACAGCCGAAGGCAGGAGCGGAGCAGTCTATTGCCATTCAAGGATATGCCACGCCAGTCGAACTCCAGCACCAGCGCCAGCGCCAGCTCCAGCACAGCCCAATCCCAGCCAGGGCGGTGGAGAGAAATCATTTAAATAAAAGTCAATGTCATGCCATGTAAAGAAGACAGCGAATAAATAGTCGCAGTCAGAATAACAGGCACTGAACTGTTCCCAGACATGCAAGCGGGGGCCGGCGGGGGGCCATTGGCTGGCACGAGCCAAGAAAACGCCAAGAAGAAGGCCAAGGGACTTGGTAAACACGAGAAATATGGGGCGTATGTGTAATATGCTCGACAGCGAAAATTGTATAAGAAATGGGATAGCAGAAGCGAAACGAAGCGAACGACTCTTAATAAATGTCTTCCCACACTGGCACAATAACGAAAAATTAAAATTAAATGTTAACTGAAAGTTTTAGTTTGTTATCAGTCTATAAAATATTTTTAAGTAAATATATTTGATGAGGGTTTGTATAAGTAATAAAGAAAATAACGTTCTGATTCTAAATATTGTTTAATATATGCACAAAGATGAAATATCTTTAATTACGAAATTCAATAAATATATATCAAATATTACACTAAATTTATAAACACTACAAGAAGATATTTTTCTAAACTTTCTTAGTCTGAAACACCTTCAAGGCATCTAGACTTTTCTCTATATGTCTTCCTAACCAAGAGAAAATCTCGGCCGAGCTTGAAGACATTTAATTTGGCATAAAAATGAGCCGCGCTGACAGATGGCCCAGATGATGGGGGAGGCGTCGCAGGTAGGTGTCCCTGCGTCCCTGCCAGCAAGGATTCACGCAGCAGCCTTACTGCTGACGCAGGGTGGAACTGCCTCTGCGACGGGGTCTGCCCTCTAATGTATTTTCGTTTTATAGGCTCATTAAATTACGCTTTATTGCCGTTAAAATAAAATATTATGTGATAAAAATGAACGTCCTTGGGCAGGACGAACGACGAAAGGTTGCCCGGCGCTTAAGTGCCCGGGGGCAAAGGAAGAGCCACTGAATATAGCACATCTATATGGCTATATGGTTGGATGCATCCTGCAGTTCCCCGAACCCCTCACAGCATGCTGCAAAAATTGCCATCAAATTGGGCCCGCCTGGACCGACAAATCTAGTTTCCATGTCGACCCAGTTTCGTGCATGTTTGCCAGGATAAATTTATTTCTCCGCTTTCACGCTTTTTCGTTGTTTTTAATTATTCCACTTTTGTTGTCTGGCCTGGGACTTGCTAGTCCTTTTTCTTTTTTGGATTTTGTCGGCTTGTCACATTTGAATGAAATGAATGAATGGGCCGGCGGATCCTTTGGGCCGGGAGCAACTGCACTTTGCCGGCAGAGAATGTCAGCCCAAACTAATCGGATTAGTGTGTCCTACTCCTTTTTTTTTTTGTGCCCCAGCTCTGCACGTGTGACGGATGGATCCTTGTTCACGGCAACGGTGCGCTCGTTAGCCCAAGTGACCTCCATTCGGGACTCGGCACGTTTTAGTGTAATTAAAAAGATATCCGGCAGACAGTCGGATGATAGTGGCTCCCCAGTCCCAGGACCAGTAGTCCCTGTTTCAGTTTCAGCTCCAGTCACAGTCGCAGTCACCAGTCACCTCCGGCGCTTTTCAGCCGAAAAGATTTCTCACACCAGAGAGCCCGGTGACGTGACACGACTTCAGGAGGAAATTGTTGTCATTTCAACTGGCGGACGAACATAATTTCTGACGTATGCGATTACGGAACTGGCACTACGCTACGGCTCACGAAAGCGAAAAGAGGAAGCGGAAGCGGGAAACGGAAAGCAGGACGCAGGACGCGGTACAACTAACCGTAGACAAAGGCCGAAACGAAACAAAAAGCGACAAGCAATAAAATGAGAAACCGCGCTATACTAAAGGCTAAAGCCAAGCCAAAAGCACATCAATCAACGGTGGTGAGGGGGTGGTGGTGGCAACGTTATGCCAGGATGCGAAAGGATAAGCGTATTGTGCGAAAGAAAGTATCCATCCACCTCGCCCCATGTGTTGTGTGCTCTGCTCTGGTTGCTCCCCGTACCGTTGTTTGCTGTTAGTTCCAAGCCGCACTGACGACCACAAAATACCTACAAGTCACGGGAGCTGCCAGAGGGGGCATGGAGGCAGAGGCAAGGGGCCACTGGGCCAGTCGGTTGCCAGTCAGTCAGTTAGAGCGGCAGACAGACAAACAGGGGCATAAATATAAAATATGTACGTGCGTGTGTCTCGGTGCGCTGAACAAGATTAAAGTGTTGCCAGCTTGGGGCAGGAACAATAAAAAACTAAAGGGGATTTGGTTAGCTTTGGTAAACAGAACAGCGAATACTCTAACACAAAATTTGTTGTCTCTTGCAACAAAATATTATTGTATCTTACAATAGGAATAACATCCTGTTAATTAAAGATAATCCAACTAAACTACTCTAAATTCAATCTCAAACCATTAGCTAACTTCTTACAATGCTTTAAATTTAATAATAGACAATATAAATTGGTTATAATAAAGATTTAATGCAATTAATAAAATATTCAGCATGTTTTGCTGAAAGTTTATGCTTCCCCTATGTAACCTCGTTGCAAAGAGCATTCGGAAAACAAAAGCTACTGGATTGAGACAACTTTCAAAAGTTGACGGATGGGCGGGGCTTGGTGTATGTTGCGTGTGTGTGTATGTCTGTGGTGTAGCCAACATTGTTGCCGCAACACAATTAAATGTGGCAATTTCATATTTAGTTTGCCCCGTGTGTGTCCTGATTAAGATGGCAGGCACACGAACAAAGCAAAACAAAAAAGCGAGTAAAAATAGTGGCTTGGGCCAGAGGATGATGCCTGCCCCAATACCTGCCAGTCGAGGCCACAATTAATCTCTGCCGGGGAACAGTGGCAACATCACACACAGCACACACAGCACACACAAAACACACACACTCGGGCTCTCATGCCTGCGGAAGATGCATGTGTATGTATTATTTTGTGGCTCATGGTAATTACAGGTGTCGCTATAATAAATTATCTTTGAATTTACTGTTTGTCGTTCCCATCGTTGTTGTCGTTGTCGTTGCCATTGTTAATGTTGTTGCTGCCAGTTGCTTCGTTCGTTGTTCTTGTCACCGGAGCAGTCTTGTCAGCGGATCCTTTGGCCAGGATAGTTGTGTGGGTGTATGTGTGTGTGAGAAATGGGACGAGTGCGAGTGCGAGGTGTGAGGGTGAGTGTGAGTGTGAGTCTGGATAATTGGCTGCCCAACTGCTCCCGCTGCTGATGTTCCTGCTGCTGCTGCTGCTACTGGCAGCTCGCATGTCCTGGCATTGATAAGCTTTATTAAAAAGGATAATGAGCCTGTGGTTGTAAGCCTGCGCCAGTGTATGTGTGGGCCCGTGTGTAATGCGGTTTTGTAGTGCCATGCCATCCATGGCTGTGTCCGTGTGTGTGTTCGGCCCGTACATGTGTCCATTATAAGTTCCGCCGTTGTTTACGAGTTGTCGGTGGCCGTAGTTGTTAATAGTTATGAGTTAATGGAGTTTTTGCCGCTTCCCCTGTTTGTTGCCTTCCGTTTCCATTATTATTTTCGGATTACTATGATTACTTTTGTTTGGCCGCATAATCAAATTAACTGAATGCGCGCCCTGCCACTTCCGCCGCTGCCGCTGCTGCTGCTGCTGATGTTCCTGACAAACAAGTTTATTTTTTACACGAATCCTTCGGCCCGCATTTCCTGCCCTGCAAACACCCCTATAATTGCATAATCATGCCATCAATGTTTTTCCCCCTTTCTGTTTTGCTGGGGGAAAAAAAATAAAGAAACTTTCCTCAAACGACTTTTTGATGTTTCTGATTTCGCTTTGATTGGGCTGAATAAAGTTACACGACCGAACCGATCGATGGTGAAGGCAGCTCTTACTTCCACATATTCCCCCTCGCTTTTTCACTCTGCTAAGGAAACACATCTCTATATTACGTTTAGAAATTAAGAGAAATAAATATGAAGCAAAGGTTTGCGTAGGATTTCCGAAAAGAAATGACTAAAAAACTTGCTTAAAAATAATTATGCTTCTGCCAAATACAGCATTCTGACTGCAAAACAACAGGAAACTTGTGTAAATAAGGAATTTCCCTAAAAGAAAGAGTGCAGCAAACATTATCCGAGGAATGTGGGTCAATGCAGGATAGAAAATAGCTGGAAAAATAGCAGAACGCCTGATTAAAACAAAATTTTCGCTCTGTGCTCCGACTACTTATTCTGTTTAAGGCGAAGAGTCCTCGAATGGCACTCCTGTTAGTGGAAAATAATTTCCAGGGTACTCTCATTCGCTGGCCCAGTTAGTTACTCGATTTTTAGAGCGTTATTCTGGCATGGGGCTATTGATTTTGGGGGCTGCACGGAGCGAGCCTTGTTGCGTCTGCATTTCAACTGGAATTTAAATGGTTTTCGAACCCGAAATCCTGTCGAGAAGCACGTTTCGAATGCACTTCACATGCAGCGAACTCGCTTCCGTTGCTGGCTTTTACGGACTTACGTCGCCGCTCGCCGTCTGAGTGCCATTCGGGATTAAAGTGTCCAAGTCGGATGGCCGGGCACCACCGACCTCTCTGGCTGCTTTGGGCGCTTTGGCTGCTTTGGGTGCTTTGGCAGCTCTAGGTGCTTTGGGTGCTTTAGGTGCTTAGTGCGGTTTGGTCGGGGGTGACAAGTACACGAGGCTGCTCGGTCTGTTTATGCATGTGCTGAAACGGCAATTTAATGAGCGCACCAGGTATAATCCTCCCCAGACTTTGTGGGACGTTCGCTTGCTAGCTCGCTCGTTCGGCTGCCACTCGAGGCGAGCAGGAAACGGAAATTACTTTGCAAACACTTTGCACCGCCACTCTGCGGCTTAACCCGCGCCACGAGTCAAGCGAAGTCGGGGGTTAAGGTCCTGGCGTCTTGCGTCATTTTCATTTTCTTCACGCTATTCCTGCCACTAGCTCCGCTCCTCCTTGGCCCTTTCAGCCCTTTCAGTCTGTGCAGCCCTTTTTATGGCCAACGGCTGTATGAAATATGAATTGCGGTTACTTCAAAAATCTCCTTCGCTCGCCCGGCCAACGGCAGCAACAAAAATCAACTGCATTTAACTTTGTTGTGCCTTTTCGTCGTCGCCGTAGTCGCTGCTGCTGCGGCACATTGCCATTTTATGGCTAAATCCACTTTGCCAGCACACACAACACACAGCACTCTGCCGTGAAAGGAAGCAGGACTCGGCCAGGTGGCCAGAGGGGCTTCCACCTATGGCTTATTGAAACTTGTTGTAAGTTAAATTATGGCCAAAATGCTGCTGGCTGCTGCTGTTTTAGTCCTCGCCGGCGAGTGCGAGTGTGAGAGTGTGTGTGTGTGCGGGTTGAAATTACCTTTAAATTGAAAATTATTGTATGTGCTCGCGCTCGACTCGCACTCGAATCGCAGCTCCTCCAACGCTCGCCTGGCTGTTACATAAATTTCTGCGGTTTCTGCTGCAAATTGCGTTGGGTGAATGGGTGGTGAGAGCTGGGTGGCGAGTCCTGGGTGGCGGCCCAAAAGCGGGCTGGCAGCAGCCTGGAATTACCTTTTCAATTTGAGACTCCTCGGCTCAGCGGCAGGTAAATGAATTAATGTGTGGGTGGGGCAGATGCGGAGCTCTTAATTTATATTCATAAACATGAAGAGGCCGGCCCTGAAGCCGAGATTTAGAGGCCATGAGTCCCGAGTGATTGGAATGGAAGGGAGCAGGGATAGAGCTCTAGAGACTCCGGACACCAGTTGTCCTTTTTGTCAATTCGGGAATGGCTTTTAAAATGATTAAATTTCATTTGGCAAATATGGCGCCGTGACAGCCTGCCGGGCAACAGCTGGCTATTGCTATTGCTATCGCTTTCGCTTCGATTTGTGTGACATGTTTATTAAAAACACTCGCTTAAAGGGACCTCTTTAAGGTCTGGCCCCGCCCTTAGATTTGATTTTTGCCATAACTCTTGTCCGTCGTCCAGGGAATCGCCCGGGTTCAACAGTTTTGAACTTTCAGCGAAGCCTGTGACACTTTCTTCACCAACACACACACGCACACACATTTGGTGGCACGCGTTCCTCGTTTCGGCAAATTGTCGCTGCCCCAGGCTCCGCTCGGACTTGTTTGTTTGCCTGGCGGGCTCGTAAATAAATCATTTGATAACTTGACGCGCTGCCTTCCTTCCGCCTTCGATACGGGGCCAGCTACCACGCATATCCCTCGCTCTTGGTCCTGTGGTCAAGGACTCACCTCAAGCGACTGGCGACTTGTCCGCCGCCACAAGATATTGTGATTTATTTGCTTTCGCTTGGCTGTGACGTGACGCGACGTAGGGCAATATCGATTGGAGTCGATTTTACGAGGAACACAGAAAGAAATTAGAGACAATTGGGTATATAAAGCATTTTCATCATCTTGTTAGTTAGTTACTTGTTAAAGATACTAATAACTTTATGGTAAGGGATCAGCTTCTATAATTTCTTTAGCACATATTTCACTAAATTCCGATCTGATTGCTTCGCTTTCTTCGCAATTTCTCTGCATGCACATGCCTCACTCAGTCCGCTTGCCAATTTCCAGTTGCCACTTTGTTGTTTTGGCCTTATCTGCGCAAACTTTGGCGCAACGCAAACGAGGAACGAGAAAGCGTCGTTAATTTTTACTGATACTCACTGTGCGGGGCTGGGGGAAGCGAAACGGTTCTGTTGGACATTGCCGGGGGCAACCGCTCGCAGTTTCAATTATCTAAGTCCTCTCTTTCATGTGGCTGCGGATAACAATTTACACTGGCTTTTGGGCGGGCCGGCTGGCCAAATAGTTGGAATTCCCCCAAATTGATTTCCTCTGTCGTGGCGGAGAGACGAATGCGAGCTGGCTCATTTGGGGGCGAAAAGGCGAAAACTTTTGCCGGCGCCAAAGGTAGAGCCTGGGCGGGTCGTAAAAAACTCTTTAAGCTTTTCCGGGGCCACAACAGGGTTTTCCACTTACGGCTGGGAGGGATCAGGTGGCATACGGACGCTGTCATAAGCGAATCAATATGACTGCCGGCAGTCGCCAGGTGCTGCTTGCCGGGCCAATCAGCTATTAATAGAGCTGAGAATCAGCTTAGAGAGCGGACTTATGGCCGGGACGCCGCTCAACGCTCTACAGTTGCCACACACACGCTTGACCCCCAAGAAAGCGGACGATTTTCTATTTATAATCGTGCCGAAACGGAGACCTGGCCTTAAGCCTTCGACTTGGGTCCTCCATCTCTGCCTGTGGCATGGGGATTAGGTATTTGAAAAGTTTCTGACCCAAAAGGCTTTGGCATGTGTGTTAAGGGAGGTAGTCCATAGACAGAGATATATCTCTGGTCGGATTTTGTTTGCCTGACTTTGTTGCCACTTGCCAACAATGGCAACCTGTCCGGACTCAGGACTGCACACTCCCCACTCCGAAGCCGGAGTGTCCCTGGCTCGGATTTGCCCATTTGCCTGAATGCCCATTATCGTCATCCCCATCATCGCCATCAGACCCGACTTCAGCCCCGGCCTGAGCCCCTAACCTAACCCATTTTTGCGTTTTTGATCTATGCCCCCCGAACGGACTGACTCGCATAACATACTGACAAAAGTTTCCAGGCGCCACAAACTTTTCGGTGGCTCCTGCCCCTCCGAGCTCGCCTCCGCTCCCAGTCAGCCAGTTGTCATGGCAATTCTGAACGGAGATATTCAATTTGGGTGGCCCTCCTCTCCGGCCCTAATTCCTGCTAAGCAGTTTGAAGTTTTTGGGGCCCCTTTAAATGGCCACAAATTGATGTCAGAATGCCGATGCTGCAAATAATTTCCCCAAATTAACTCAATCGCCACGTTTAGTGCATCAAAATGATCAACTCATTAACAAATTTAGTCGGTCTGTTGATGGGAAAGTGCGTGCAGGTGGCTGGCTATTGCCTTATTTCTGCCTTGACTGAACCAATTAAATTTGGGAGTATTATTTTTGGCAAATGCCGACGGAAGGAGATGTCGGAGGGAAACTGAGGGGACTCACGCTCCGGCGGTCTAAGCCTCTGGGTCCGTAAAAATTCAAACAATATGGCCAAAAGCTCATCAAGCGCATCAGCAGGTCTTAGCCTCGCCCAAAGCCGACAGCATCTTAGCCGGAACGAGAAGCAGGAGCCGGAACGGCTTCGGAAGCGAGACCAGGAGCTGTGCCTGCCACCAAAATCCAGTTTGGCAGCGGGGGAACAGTCGGTGGAGGGGAGAGTTTGGTGAATGCAAGGTAGTGAAATTTACAATTTAAAATGCATGCATAATGAATGCTGTTTGCAGGCCAAAGTCTTTCAGCCCGGAGGAGGGTAGAGCACGGCCATGACCTCCTTCTGCTCCTTCCGTGCCTTCAGCGTGGCTCACCCCTGGCAATGAACCAAGCAAAGCGAAAAAAAAAACACATAACAACAACTCAACTTGGTCGACTCTCGACGACTTCAACTGCAGCTGGAAAAATCCTTAATCTGTGAAAAATTTAGCAAAGCACATTGAAATTGGGAGAATGCACTGAAAAAATGGCAGGTGTTCTTATAAATATAAAGTATCTGAACGTAATGTGTGGTATTAACAAGTACAATAGCTAAAAGCTCTATAAATTATTTTAAATTGTATATATAGTACTGATTTCAAATTAAAACATAGCTAGAATTTCAACAGAAAAATCTCCTATATTTAAGGTCAATGCTTTTCCCTCTCTGTATGCGGTTTTACAAAAGTCGAGACCGGAGAACGGATGGCATGTGACCATGGCTGGAAGCTGGATGGATGCTGCCTTTGGCCTTTGCTTTGTTTTTTGGCTTATTTTGCATTAGAAAAGCACTAACAAGCCAGCGATGGGAGAGGGGTTCTACTGGTTCCACTATCCACACCTCCTGTGGCTGGGTGTGCACATATTTGCTCGACTTTGTTTGCCAACACACACAGGAACACACCAGGCACAACAACTAGGGTCGAAAAATGTGTGCATAATTTCGCTAGGCGAAAATATGCTTTGGTCCTTGAGGAGCACAAAGCAAGGAAATCGATGACAGGACACATGCCAAGCGCCACCCCGGCACTCCTTCCGCTGGGATCGCTCTTTACACTTGCTTTGTTTGCGGATTAAGCTGCCGAGATGCTGGTGTGTCCCAGTGTCCCGGTGCTCCCGCCTATCCCCAGAATTCCCCGCTCTCATCTGCATCTTCGATTGAGCCCGAAATGCTGCGTTCTCTAATTTAATTAGGCGCGTGCCGCAACAGGAAGCTGTTTGCAATCAGGCGTCGCATACAAACACCTTTGGGTGCACGAGTTCCCCCTCTCTCCATGGTATATCCTTGTATATACACACCCACAGGTAAAACCGCACCCAGCTCAGGAGGACATATATATATTTACATGCGAGCAATATTTTCATTACGTGCTCCGTACCTTGGCAACCGCTGGCGACAGTTTTTCCATATTTTCCCCGCTCTTTTCCACGTAATTCCGCAGGTCGCGCTTTCCTTTAATTGTCGCGCACACGTGACAGCATGTGGCTGTGTTTTTTTCCAGCGATGCGGGGGCCTTTATATCTTTTATTAGAAACCATTGGTTTCTATGTCGGACTATTTATCTATCATTTTTAATTCATAGAATTTAAGTAACCTACATTAAATGAAATATGTTTTTCTTGGTACAAAAAACGTCATCCCTTTTCATTATTCTCGGTAAAAACGGGGCTGCCATCACTATTGCAATGGCATATCGATTGAACAGAGCACAAATCTGTTACCTGGACCGGGTTTGATTAAGTTTTTGCTTTCATTATTTTAGTGTGCCATTAAAAGTTGCCACCCAACTTGGTGTGGCGCCCAACTTTTTGCGATACGAACTTTTGTGACTTTTTAGGGGAAGCCGGGGATGGTGCTGATGCTGGTGCTGGGAATAAAGCTGCAATTTCCATTAGCGGGGGCAATCAGCAGCCCACACACAAGGCACACAGGGTTACTGAAACTCAAACCGTCGCCCATTAAACACATTCCAAAATTGAAAAGTCATGTTGAACTGGGCTGTGCCTCGGCTTTTTGGCCAGTTTGCATGATTTGTATTTATCTGAGCAAGTGGAAAGCTCTTATCGGGCACAGTCGAGATGGAGGAAAACTTTCAGTTTGATTACTTAAGAATTTGGTCAATGATTTCGAATAAAGCCAAATAGTTGTCCAAACTTCAAGTGTGAGACTGGAGCGATGCCATCGCACACTCGCCTCGCCTCGCCTTGTCTCATGGCCGTAATAAATTTCGGCCTGCTTGAGTGCCGCCAACATGAGACAAGGAAGAGGCATACGTGAGGAGTCGCCGCCACCATGATGTCCTGGCCATTATCCTGCATATAAAATTGTTCATTTCCTTGTTGTTTTTTGGTCATTCGTGCTTTGATTTGACCGTCGCCGCTTTCATTGCGAAAAATCCCCCTGCGCCCCGCCGGCTGAACCGAGGCCATTGTACGGCATACATAATAAATTTTATGAAACGTAAATTTTTATTGAGACCAATTTTTGTCGCTGCCATAAAAGCGGAGATCATGAAAGGAATCGCTCGTTCCCATCGAAGCCGAATGTTTTATTTATGTGCCTGGTTCAATTTGGAAATTAATTTCGCATTAACTACTTTCGGTGCCGAATTAGAGAGACGAAAGCAAACACAAACAGCCGCATTAGGAATGCTCACTGGATAAACAGCAAATATTGTGACTACCCCCCGCCTCGAAGGCCCACGGAGGCATTTCGAATAGTTTGAATTGGCAAAACAACACACAAATGGAGGGCAAACAAAGGGGGAAAAGCCAAAACACAAACAAAGCCCCGAATTAGAAATTGTTGCTCTGCATGAAAATGAAAATGAAAATATTGCAACTCAAACAGGAGGCTTAGCAACAAAAGCAAAACGGAATCAAATCAAATGAAATTAAATGAAAGGGACTTTGAACCGTGCAACCAGAATCACACGACAAACGCTGAGCCCAGCTGCCGATCTGTGATCTGTGATGGACAAAAACAAAAAGAAAGGCAGAACAAATAAACTAAATCATTGTTTTGCATGCGAAAATGTAGTAATAGAATTTGTGTGGGTGTGCCCATACTGCGTATACGTAATCCGCATGTGAACTTGGCATTAAAATCGTTGTTCGTCACTCGTCGTTCGTCAGTCCGATTAGAAACGCAAACAAACTGGCAGAAAAATGATGAAATGACCTCTTACATTGGAAATCAATTTGTTTCAGTAATTGACTTAAGCTCTGCATACGATCCCATACGATTAACGGATTACGCATGTGAGGAAACAGCATTCGGGGGATAATGTCGCATGCATATTCATAACAAGCAGTAATATTTATTGGAGCGAATGCTGTTGTTGCTGCTGTTTTTACCCGCACATTAAAAATGCACCGGTTATGCTGTAAAAGGCTTGAATTGTTAATGAAATAATGAATATATATGAGTTTAAGCGGCTTTCGGACGGGTAATTATATTTCAATTATCTGGAGGATGCCGTGAGCACACCGCTGACCTAGATCACCTCAAAGGTCCTTGACTAGTACGTACGTATCAAGGAGAGTGCACTCATCAGCTCACGGCTCATTAGCACGTTTCTAGGGGGGGGAATAAGCAGGAGGGATGGAAGCTAAGGACTAAGGACTGCCAGACGACTTGATTGAACTCCAATGAGCTCGCAGAAGCCTGCTCCGGCGGAGCTCAAGATTAATGCTAATGTGACAACTTAATCGAAAGCCATTTACAAGTCATGTCAAGTGGAGCAAGCGGCTTCGGCTTTGGCTCTGTCTCCGCCTCCATCTGCCTCTGTCCCCTCTGTATCTGGCCCTGGCTTTAGCTCGTTATTATGACAGGGCCTCGCAACGGCAGCATGACGACGGCGAATCCATAAAAAAGCACGTTAAATATTTGCATTAATTCCGGGATGGGGGCTGATAAGTCTGAGATGCTAACAGGAAACCGGAGACAGGGACTGCTGTTGACACTTACCCGGCAAACATGATGCGACTGCGATGCCGATAAGGAGCAATAGTTGGGCGCCCCTCCCGTGCGTCCTGCTCGTCCTACTCCTGTCCGTCCTGTAGCTCCTGTTTTGGCTGCTCATTTTGCCAAAGTCGTTTGGCTCTTATCACTAAATGCGTTACTTTGTCAACGACCCGAGTTTCTCGGGGTGTTTTGTGTTTGGGCCGTCGGGTGGGGCTCTGACTTTTACTGCACGACTCACTCGCGCACTGGAATTTCAGTGTTCACGGCTCAATTTGGTATCGGTATCGGTATTGGTATTGGTATTGGTATCGGCGGAATCGGTATCGGAATTCAGTCAGATATGTTTGTGGCTGCAGGCGGCGATCTTGCCGTGCATAAACAATAAAAAATATCGAAACACGTAGGCCCGAACTGTCATGACAGAAACGAAACAGGAACTGCAAAGCCGTGTGCCCCTGTCCTTTGTTATTTGATATTTCGGTTTCCCAGTTTCGGTTGATCAAATCCGGGCTTGTGCGGGATATTATGTTCCGCTTCGCGCCGCGCGTCTGTTGATGGTTTTTTGTTTCTTAATCAGAAATTTACACAATCCAGAAAGGATGAAAGCGGAGTGAAAATTTTCAATCAAAACTTTACTTTTTTTTCTCTCTCCCGTTTCCCTCACTCACGGTGTCTCTGTCTCTGTCTCTCTCTATCTCTCTCGTCTGAATCGCGGCTTTTGCTTGATTTTTTGTTGCTTTTTAGCGCTCGTTAACTCTAGCGTTCTTTTTGCGTCTTTGTTTGTTCCGTTTTTTTGTCTTTTCGCCGCTTTTTGTTTTCTCAATTTTTTGCTCAATTTTTAATGCAATTTCCACGCTTAACTGCACTTTTTGCCATTTCGCTTGTTATTCCTGTTTCCTCTGTTGTTGCTGTTGCTTTTGCTGTTTCTGTTTTTGCATTGCACTTATTTACACGAAATTCATACACACACACACAAGCACATGCACGTCCAATGGCGACCGGAAACAGACAGAGACAAAATATGTACACAATTTCCAAAGCTCTCGCCCTCTCGCTCTCCTTCCCGCTCCCTCCGGTGCGAGCACAAATTCAAATTGCTTTTGTTGCCCGCTGCTGTTGCAGTTATTGTTTCTGCCGCTGGTTCCGTTCCTTCAAATCAAATCAGATCGGAGCGTCCTCATCAAGGGGCTAGTGTCCTGCTCGAGGACGCGGATGTGGACTCGGGATCTAGGGCTGGACTCTGCCGGGAGTCGAGCCTTGGCATCTTATTCGCATAAGCCTGCAAGAAGAGAAGAAACATCTGTTGTAGTTACAAATTGTGGAGTAATTTTCAATACATGGTTTTTCGTGTTATTTTGTATCTGTAATCTTGTTACACAAATACTAAGCTTTTTATTTATTTATTTTGTTTTCTGCTTTAAAGCATTTACACCTTGTTTTATGCAAATGACGCCACAAGAAAATCAGTGAAATTAAAGAAATCACATTTACACGAGTATCCTGATCTCATTCAGGGCACTCCCCCTTCTGGGAACTGAGGGATTATTTTTAGAGGCCCAGGCCCAGGTTATGAGAAGGAGCTGCTGCGGCTCATTTGGAATTTTCTTTGAAGCTGCCAGGGGCTTTTGCATAAATTATTAGCACATTTGGGGCTTTTTTCCTCTGGCTGCCTGCGGCCGGGCACTATGGCCATACATATGCTGAACTTAGTAGGATCTCATTGTCATAAGGATAATGCGTAACCTACGCATCTAACTTCGCCCCTCCTCCCCGGGTGACTGACTGACTGACTGACGGCTGTCTGAGTCGTGTCCCCATGCCATCCCCCGTTCGAGCCTTTGTTCCTTGGTTGCAGCTATTATTATGCTTTATTTTCCGCTTGACACCTTTGGGCTGCGTTGCGCATTTCCTTTCTGCAGTCACTGAACGAGCCCCCGTGCCGACGTGCCCACTTGCCATTTATGCGCGACTTTTTCCCACTCGCATTCAGAGTTTTTCCTGGCTTATGCCGACCTGGCCGAGAGGCTTAGCCAAGGCTAAAGCGACTGCCCCCGGCTACCCGAGGGGTAGCTGGAGGGGGCGATGCTGGAAGGGTTGTGCGCTTTCTTATCAACATGCACGTCGACGTCGACGTGAGGCAGAGACGTCATGTCGTCGTCTGAATTGAAATTTATTATTCTGCTTTGTCGTGCGTGTGTGTGGAGGAGACCCCACTCCCATTTTATACTTTTTGCACACTGGGAGAAAGAATGTGCTTCTGGGTGTGATTTAAAACAATTTAAAAATGTGAAGATCGAAGGTAAAAAGATGCTTAAGGAATAGTTCTTCGGAAACAGAACGTTTTTTAACTAGTTCCACTATATTTTACATTTGAATGTTAGCAAGTATTTAAGTCTACGATGATGCTTTAATGATTCTGATAACGGCTATGGATTTAGTTAACCATTTGAATGAAGACTTTAAGTCCCAGTGTAGCATCTCTCTCGCCTTTCACTCGCCCCCTTGACATCGCCACTTCCTTGGAGCAGTTTTGTGAGTGCCTGGCACTTTTTTGAGATGCTCATGTCTGTGCGCCCCTCCTCCCCTCCTGGTGGCATTCCCCCCTGCAAGCATTTAATATTTTTGCTTGCTCCCACTCTTATGAACTTTTTTTTTCTGCTCAGCCAAGTCCCCACCCGAGCACTCCTGCTTTTACTTTTGTTAATTGCTTTTCATCTGGGGTAAGCGGCGAACTGTCTGGGGGCCACCTTTGATGTGCGACCTTTTATTGGGTCGGACTGGCTGCTGTGGGCTCTCGCACTTAGGGATATTGTTCACATGTCTCAATTATCCTTTTGATTTTGTACACATGAAGGCTCCCCCGAAGTTTTGCGCTTTTGTTGGTCCAATTTCAAAGCGAAACTTGGCCGGAGAAGGGGACATTTTCTCTCTCTTTCTCCTACGGACCAGTTATTATTAAAATGTTTGAAACTGAATTGTCTGTACGTACAGAAATGTATATGGCCAACTTGGCCAGGAGCAGGCAATAAAAGCTGCATAATTTTGGCATTTCTATACAGGCTTATGTGAGGGGATGAATCGGATCCTGCGAGAGAAGCAAATGGACACAGCCGTGTCCATCTTTAGCTAGCCAGCGGCAGGAAAAAAACGGGATAAAATTGTAGTTAGTTTATTTCCCTGTTTCTGCTGACATTTGCCGTTTTTGTCGCTTAGCACGTTTGCCAAAGTGAAGTGAAAAAAGGCGCAGGGCAAAAGAAAAGCTGAGTTGGAAATTATGCAAAGATTATGTGCACAGTTTGGGGGTGGTGTGCGAGGTGCGGCCGTGAGGGGATCCTGGATACTTGGATACTAGATACTATATCCCGGAACCTGGATCCCAGATACGGAGCCGAGCAAGTTAACTTGTCGCCGTGGTCACGACTGACGGAGAGAGCCGAGGTGTGGCGAGGTGTGGTTAGGTCCTGGAGCAGCAGCAGCAGCAGCAGTCGGGACAAGGCCCAACTTAAGTCGAGTGACATGTAAATCTAGCCCCAGGTTGCGGCCACGGTAGCTGCTGTTCAGCTGTTCTGCTGCTACGGCTGCTGCTCCTCCTGAAAAAGAGTTGCGGGCAAAAAGCAGGACCGAGATGATGATGATAATGCGGTCGTTCCAGCACCACTCGGAGTCCCTAAGAAGACCCTCTAAACGCCCGCCTCCCATTACCAGCCACCATGCCCAGGAGCCACATTTTCCCTCCTGAAAATCAGTTAAATGAGTTTGTTTACATGTTACGCTGCTGTGGCTTTTTTACTTGAATTTTTTTTTTTTGTTCCAACGACTTTTCACTGAGGGCGGTGAAACGAAATAATAATATGAGGGACTTTAAAGGTCGAAGTTTCCATTACTCTGTTAGGTTATATGTGCTGCTTATTTAAGATGAACCATAACTTTTATAATACGTTCCCGAATTTGTTATTATGGTTATTATTAAGCAGTTTTTAAAATAAATAAAAGGCAACTTGATGAATAAAAGATTTCCTCTTCAATTCACCTAAATTTTATAATCTATTTATAAGCTATAATTATTTCAGAATATATTTCTTTCACATCCTACATTTGTTCCAAATCTGTGATATTCTTTGATATTAATTTCAGCTAAATATAAACTCCGATCCAAGCAACTTTTAAAAGAAATTCGAGGACCCACATTATTATTTCTTGGCGGAAGTTCGACAATAATACCCCTCGCAAGGGTATATACAAAACGAAAATACTTTAAATGTATGCAAGGGGGCCGGAAGGGCGGGCAAGGGGTGCGTAAAGGAGCCAGGAAGCGACGCGACATTGTCTGGACGCCGTTTTTCTGCGGAAATGGATGTAGGGGAAAAATCCCCATACAATTTACTTTGGTAACTCGATATACGAAGTCTGAGTCGCAGGCCTAAAAGTATGCAGCATATAATTTGCGTTTGTTTGCCACTGCCGCCGCTTGCTTTATGTAATTTGCATGTAAACATGTGTTCCGCGCTCATGTGAGTGTGTGTGAGTGAGGGTTTGTGTTGGCAACGGCCCTTAGACACACACACACACACACACACAGACCCTGCACCGCTGAAAAAATTACGCCCAACATCAAATGATTTTGTTTAACATATTTTGTTATTAAGTGTGGAAATGTGCATATTTCGCTCGGCGGAACATTCCCCTCGGGGGCTGCAGAGCACGGTCCTTGTATTTACCCCTGGCAGGACCCTTTCGGTGCTCCTGCCCCATTTGGCGTTCGTGCCTGCAGTAAATTTCCGTTTGCCATCTTTCAGGACGAGGCAAGCAGGCAGGCAGGAGCTGGCATACTTCACTTGAACTTTGTGTAGCGTGAACTTCTTAAATTATTGGCCTAGGCCCTGCATAAACTGCAACCTCCCACAAAACTTCCCTTTCGGCAGTGGCACTTTTCCCCGGGGTCCTGGCGAATTATGTTTTGCCAAGTTCTTAACTTGCTTTGCGGCGGCCTGATTCGACCTGCTGCCCTTTGACAATTGACAGTTCGATGGCTCGATGAAGTTTTACCAATTAGCCCGATTTCCCCTTACGCTCTCCTTGGGCTGCACCTCACGTCCTGCAATTTGTTTGCTCCTGCTCCTCGGTTATTGTTTTTTAGCCACCGCAAAACAACTTAAAAGGAAGACGCACAGCTATTGAGAAATACCATAAACCAGACACTCTTACATGCACACCGAGCTGATAGATAAATAGAAAAGCGACGGACGGACATTCACTTGCTCTGAGCCATAACCATTTCTTGGCTCTTGGATCCAAATCCACATACCCCCATGCACATCCACATCCATATCCTGATCCAGACGTGGCCGCACTTCCTAATGCCGCCTGCGACGCTTTGATGCAGCCCAATCAACGTTGCTGCAACATTATTGTTGTAAGCCAGGGAAAATCCCCTTCCGCTTCCGTAATTCCACACTGGG
The DNA here is from genome assembly GCA_008042575.1 of Drosophila watanabei. NCBI lineage: Eukaryota > Metazoa > Arthropoda > Insecta > Diptera > Drosophilidae > Drosophila > Drosophila watanabei. Next base: position 31,066 of record VNJS01011200.1, on the reverse strand, counting down.
AAAAGCAGACGAACTTTAAATAAAATATCATTGTTTTAAAGTCAAAAGATGGTGAAATTAATTCAAAAATTCTTTAATATTATAAACAAATGAGTAAAACCAAAGAGAAAAGGACCTGAAGAGCTTTATCCAGTTGAAAGCCAACTTAAGGTGCATTCTTTCGTCGAGTGCAGCGATTTCCTTTAAGTTTCTGGCTCATGGCTCATGGCTTGGCAGGGTAAATGTGCTTAAGTCGTTCTGCCATGCCCCCGTTGCCTGTGCAACGAGTATTTCAATTGCTCTGGCTGCGGTAGTAAATAGAAAGTGTTAAATGCTCGGGGCTTCGGGGCGGGCCGAGGACCGGGCAAAAGCTAAGCAAATACGGCTCTGTATACGCTATATTAAAACTCAAATTCAAGCTGCAACTCCCACCCTGATCCCTTTCGCATTCGCAATCGCCTTTGCATTCCCATTCCCAATCCCATTGCCATTCGCAATTCTATCAAACTTAAAGTTAAGTCCAAGTCGGCGCGCCCGAACAAAGGCGTTGTATTCATTTCTTATTTAAAACTACCGCTTGTTGGCCCGTCAGATGGATGGCTGGCTGGTTGGATGGATACCAGGCCATTAGATTCACGACTTGACTGCCTGCCTGCCTTGGCTGTGCCTTGGCCTGGCACATGGAGTTTTATTTATTGAACTGTGAATAAATATTTTGCCGTGCTTGAAGCACCTTCGAGGGGCTAAGCGCCCTGATCTGCGCCAGAACAAGCCACATCCCTCCTACAGCCGGAGCGGCAATCGATAGACACCCTCGAGTGGGTGTTGATTCTGCAGTTTGCAGCTCTCCTACGAGTATGTGCGGGTCTTTGCAGCTGTAACCTAATTCTGCGCAGGGCTTAAATGGTCTTACCGTCTATTGACTTTCTGCACCTCCTCATTTTGGGCCCCAAAGCCAACTCTCCTTATGGCTCCCACTGGCTCATCTCATTACGGCCTCCGCTCCGGCTCATCAAAGGGGCAAAGACAGAAAAGGAAAAAGAAATCCCACCTAGATATCCCGGTCCGCCGACTCGCCCAACCTCCCCCTTAGAGCTCTGTGAATGGCACAGCTGCTTTCATTAGAGTGGAGCGAAGGAGGAGCGGCTGGATGAATCGCTCACAAAAGGCTCTTCAGCTTTATCGCTGTAATCAATTGTCTGCATTTGAATAGTTGACAACCGATTTATGGACCATTGAGTGAGCAGCAAGAACGCCGATGACTGAAGGCGGCACCAGGCGGCGCAAGGACCCAGAAGGAGGTGGGAGGCAAGGACTTGGGAGACCGAGCAGTTCATTTCTTTTGTACTTGCGGTTGCCGGCTTGCCTCCCTCCAGCTCTGCCTTCGATCCTGGCCATTTTTTGCCCTGTGTGGCCAGTATCCTTTTCGGAAATCAAGTGGAATGACCCGCACGGTCTGTGTGTTTTTGCCCGAAGCCCCGAGACCCCGCAACCCGGCAACTTCTCAATCCCGAAACCCCGAAGCCCCCGTTCGTTGTAACTTCTGTTTTTGTATGTTTTACGTAATTTCACAAGGCAGAAGAAGAGCAGCCGGAAATGGCTAGGAAATTGAGCCAACAATAACAGCAGCAGTCCGAGTGGGAGCCGCATCAGCATCAGCAATAGATGGAGCTCGGCTTCCAGCAAAAGGCAATAAGAATAATAACGAAAATGTCAGCCCGAGCGTCTGTCATCAGACTGTGCCGTCGTCAGTTGTCAGGGCTGCCTTACTGCTCCACAGCGGCCACTGGCCCAGATAATGTACTGCCAAGTGTTTTTGACCTTTTTTCCCAGGTCCCTTTCTCCCGCTGGCCTCATATTTCGGTGACACATCCTTTTGGCACTCGTCCTTGCCGGCCTGTCGGCCTGGTTGCGCTGGCTTCGAATTATTTAAAACTCAATGCAAATGAAATGGCCAAAACGTAGGACCACTCGTTGGGGCCCCTCGAAATTGGGTTCAAGTTCAAGGCATTAGCATTACTGCTAACTATGCGGTGCTTAAACGGGGCCCATTGTTTGCACAACATTAGGGACTCTGGCGGAAGTCAAGTAGCAATTACAGCGCGTTGCTTAAGCCCACCATCCCCCCAGGCGGCAAGGGGTCTTAAGCGACAAGCTCACCGAAACCAGGAATTAAGCTTGGCTTAATACTGAAAACAATTCAACAAGACAGGGATATTACCTCTACGAATAATTGAAGTGACATCCAAAGTTGATTGCCATTTAATATTACTATTCCAATGTGTTCTCCTTACATTACTCTGTATAGAGTGACCAGGCAACTAAATGACTCGGATTGTGTGGATATTTATGACACAGTTGGCTACACTGGCCGATTGAAAACGATAAATAATTGAGGATAACAGCATTATCTCAGCAAACTTAACCGCTAAATTAAGCTTAAATCAAACAAAGCCATATTCATTTATTATAAAAAGGTTTCTAAATTAAATTTAGGTCAACCGTGAGCTTCTTGAAATACTTTCGAAGGCTTTTCAGGTGGTGTGCCATTTCAGTCAATGAATAAATATAAGTAAAAATGCAAATTTTAAAGAATCACCCACGGGTGTCACGGCCTAACTTGATTAACTTAAGCTCCCCAGAGCCGGGGCTGGCAAGGCCCCTAATGCTATTCCATTACCAATTGAGGTCAACTAGCGAGTGGGTTCAGCTAATGTGATCATTGGCAGCGCAGCTTCCGCCGGATCCGTGGGCATGGGTATGTATAGTAAGTGCTCGGTTAAAGCGCCGCGCCATGGGCTGGCAACTGGCAACTGGCAGCCTTCCGCATTGCATTCCCATCAATTCCACTCGTCAGATGCGGGCACTCTTTCACACACACACACATACCCGGAGAGATGCGGCACGATGCACTAGATACACCAGCTGTACCAGAGGCACCATATCCTCTCGGATGTATGTATATGCACAGCTGCTCACACATGCACACGTCCCGTGGGCATTTACTTGCCAGGCTCTTGGCACGGCTTTGCATTTGGGTTAATGTAGTATTTGTGTCTCGTGCGGCGGCAGCCTAAGCTCCGAAGTCAGCCAGGATACGGGGGTCCTGCCTCGCCAAGTCAGCCGTGCGACGGCAGGCAAGGGGTCCCAGAATCCCCTTTCACGCTTAGAGTGGCTGCTCCAATATTTCGACTACGCTCTCAGACGGTGAATGGTAAATTCAATACAGGTTGATGATTGGTAATGAAGATGGGACTCCCCCCCCCCAAGGATGCATATCAATGGCGGGGACTACGCCTCTGGATCATTGCATTGCGGTAACGGGCACATTTTGTCAGCGGCCTGGAAAGAAATGCACTGCACGTTGTCAAGAAAAATATGTCAACGTCTTCCTCGCTTTCGCTTAGATTGGCATTGTCATAAAATGCCGTGCCACGCCCACTTCTACTCCTACTTTATACGCCATATATGTGTATGTGGGCCGCCACCAGGACTGTGATTCCGCCATTCCATGTGCCACTTGCATGGGAGGACATGCAGCCTGTTTAGAGAATGAATTGCACTTTATTGTTGGCATTTCGCATCTCGCATGCCGCTCCGTCACGTCCCCGGGGTTTTAAGGCCCGAGGCCAAGACTCAGGATTCGGATCGAGTGGGAAAACCTCAGATGGATTTCCTTGGCGGAACGTGTCGCTATTTCCCCAGCACATTTTTGGTCAGCCAAAATTGAGGGCCCGGTGGCAGTGGCAGTAGCATTGGCAGCAGGAGCAGCAGCAGAATCAGAAGCTCTGGCATGGCACTTTGTAAAAAATTCAATCAAAATTGTTGCCATTTAGTTTGACATTTCGTTTTGATGGCGGGAATGGGGCCCGAAATGATGATGAAGTGCCAGCAACGAAGGGGCGTGGCCAAGGACGTGGCCTCCCTTTTCTGTTTTTCCGCCATGGCTGCCTTTTATAGAGTGCCAAGAGCTGAACAGGAATTTCCTGCTCCTCCCTCCTCCTGCGTTGCAGATTGCAAGCAAAAATGTCAAGCTGACCGCAAGCTGTGCAAAGTTGGGCAACAAGGGGGAAGCGGAGGTCGGGGCGGAGGCGGAAAAGATGCCATTGCTTTCGGGTTCCATTGGGAAAATTGATTTTGTACTCCAACTGTTTGGGATGCGATAAGAATTTGCCTTCTCCGCGTGCATCCCGCTGCACTCAATCAGGGACTGCTCATAATTTGCCAGCGAAGAAGCTGTTATTGGCTTCTCTCTCCGCTCCGCTCCGTTCCTTTTCCTTTCCTTTCTCGTTTCCCATTTCCTTCAGCTCTATTATAATGATTTCCGCCTGCGGATATATATCTCTCATAAATCAACGCCAGTGGCTGCTTTAAATTCCTTCTAATGAAGTTACTCGAGCCTGAAAAAGAAAAACTTTTCCCATACGCGTCGTAGAGGGGTTGAAAGGAGTCGGGAGTCGGGGGTAGTGAGCAAATTCTTTCACATGTCGGCATTTTCTCGGCTCTCCCTCCGGCCACGCTTGAAAGCACATGAAAATTCATAAAACTCACAGCCTACTCCAGGGCGATGACTTTGGGGTAAAGGAAGAGGGAGGCACAGCACGCACACACATGAACGCTTGGCATAAGGAGCTATCAAGAAATCACAACAAATTTACAAGTGCCACACAAATGTTTGACAAAAACTTTCTGAGAAGCTTTCCACTGATTTCGCAACGTCCCAGCGATTTCTTCGGTCCCAATGTTTTCCGGGACGAAGGCGGGGAGGCGCTGTCTTGGGAGACATTTATGGTCCCATGATGCTATCGGGTTGACATAAGTTAAGCTGCTTTTCCTTTGCTTTTCGGCTAAAATCAACAACAACAAATATTGGCTCACAAATGCGTGTGCAGAGAGAGAATAAAACACTGTTTGGAATTTGTCATATTGACTTGAAGTTAAGACCCTTACGGTATATTATAGGAAAATGTGTTAAGATATGTAATTGTTTCATTAGGATTTTTTAAACTATAAAACAAGCAAAAATATTAATGTAAGAATAAAAGTATTCCAGCATAAAACCCTTCTAAAAAATCCAATATGTAACCCTTAGAGCTGCTCATTTCTTTTCAGTGTATAAGGATATGTGTCTGGCTGCGGGTATATGTAAGTGCTTATGTGTGTGCGGGCAAACAGTTGAAAAGGATGTTCAAAGTGTGTGCCAAGAACGCGTAAATTTTGCTCGAAAATATTTTTGAAAGAGCAAACCGCAAAACAACTGCGCGACATTCAAAAGTTTTCCGAGGGACAAACTCGGGTGCCCGAAAGGGGGGAGCATGTTGAGGGCGGTCTGGGTACAAGTATTTAGACTTGTCTGCTATTTAGTGTTGACACGCAAGGCAATTTGGCGAATGCAAACATTTTCCTATGCTGCCAAAGCGACCAAATATTACGCATACGCCCGTTAGGCCCGCCAGGCCCCCTTCTCTTGCCTGCTATCTTTGTTCGGCTGACATTGCTTACGGATATTAAATAAAGTTGCGCCATTTCAGTTTCGCGCCTCGACAAACCGCAGAACGACTCCAGCCCGTGCCTCGTCCTGGTAACTGTTATTGCTTATTACATTTTGGGCGGTGGCGGGCTTAGTTGTGCCGTGTGCTTGTCAGTGGCATCGGGAATCAGGCCCAGAGTCCCCTCTGAGTATCACAAAAGAAATGCTTTTAATGTTTCTGGCTTGAGTTGGCTGCCTTTGTTGTGTGTTGTGTGCGGGGGAATGCCAGCTTACATGTGCTTAGTGCAGAAGTGTGTACAACTTAGCCGCCCTCTAAACACACACAAGTTCGCTGGCAGTGAATTTAAATAAATGAGGAAAGCATTTTACACCCCACAGTTGATTTGGCCACAAGGAGAGGCGAGCTTATGTAAGTCAATTCGGCTCAGCTCATGTGTGAAATATACCCCTGGCCAGCTCCTGCTGCAGCTGGATGGAGGTAATGGAATTGATACGTTACCAACGAGGGACTAAGACTGACTTAAGCATTATAAAGCTTACGGAAAATATGCAGTAATTGGAGTGGTGCTTCAACTCGGAAGAATAGCTGCGCTGGATACAGCTACAAAATGACAAGTAATAACACTGTTGGCATCACGTAGTCAAGGACACTCGCCAAGCTAGAATCGGGCTTAGAGTCAATAATAGCGACTAAAATATACTCATCAAATATTAAAAAAATCTCATTCAGAGAAGTCTCTCAAGAAAGAAGAATAATAATCAGGATGAGGAAAAATTATGAGGAATTACTTGCAACTGCATTTCAGAGAAATCTCTAATCTGCCAATTTAATAACAAATGAGATTCCCTTTGTATAGCACTTAAAATAATCTTTTTAAAAGCGTAATATTACGAAAACTTCACCTAAGCCCCATATACCTCCTTCGTTCGGGGTACTGCGGGCTGGATAAAATAAAATGGGGCCAGGGCGCTAAGCATTTAAATGCTAAATAGCTGGTAAAAGGATAACGCCATATCCTTATATTGCCACCTAACTAGCTGGCGCTGTGGGGAGTGCTGCGTGTCGTGTGGCGGGGCCGCGAACAGAAATTAAAGTGTTACCAAAATAATACCAACAAATTGCCATGCTCGAACAGCGTCACAAACACAGAAATGTCGCGATTCACCCAGCGGGCGACCTTTAGCCGGGGTCCGGGCTCCGGGGTCCGCCGCGGGCGGTCAAGGGGTTGGGCCCTGGCCACATGGTGTGACATTTATTTAAATTAAGCCCGAGCGTGGAAGGATCGTAGCTAGACATGCAAGTCCTGGCGGCCAAACGACTGCAGTTCGGGTGAGTCAATATTTGGTCAGCGGCTTAAACTCCTTTTTGGAGCGTTCATCAAAGGCTTCTACGGCAGGCACTTGGTTATGAACGAACCTTGTTTTATTGTTTCGCCTCGAGTTTTTCCCCACTCAGTTGGCCGCCTTTCTGGTCTCTTGTTCGCTTGCTCTCGCATTTTTCCGAGGCGCTAAAAATAAATTAAAGTGCGCAAAGTGTTTCCTTTTAATGGCCATTTCCATTTCCATTTCGCCAGAGTCCTTGTTGTCGCTCCTTCTGTTCCACAATGTCGGAGCGAACAAAGAAAGGCCTGTTCCTTTGGCTTGGCTCCCGGCTCCTTCTCCCCAAGAAAAATGCAGCTGGAACGTGAGCCGCGTTCAGCGCTCGCCGGATATCCGCTTGCAGAGAGCCGGAAGGTGAGATGCAGTTGCCGTTGCAGCTGCAGTTGCAGTAGCAGTTGCAGTTGCAGTTCCCGTCGCCGTTGCAGTGGCTGAATGAAACCTAAATGCCCGGCAAGCGGATATGTCGCGTAAAGAAGCGAATGCCTGGATCCTGAGATCCTGCAAAGTGGGCCAACCGCCCTGCCGGTCCCATTTTAATTATGATGCTGAAATATTTATGCCTGAAATCAGTGTGTGCTGCTTGCTGACTAACGTCTTCGGCGGCCTAATTGCATTGCACCCACAGAACGCAGCTGCCTTTGAGCTTCCGACCGAGGCGGAAGCCAACGAAATAAATGCATAAATTGATGCGAATTTATGGGCGACTAGCAACGTGCTGGGCCTAGATTTGTTTGCCGGCACGAAACACAATTAGTTGAGCCGCATCAGAGCCAACACCCATGCCGGCATGCATAATGCCCGGATTCCGAATCCGATTCCCATTCGAATGCCATTGCCTAGCCTATTCCACTGCACTGCGCTGCATCCTCGACTAAATAAACACACGGCAATATAATGTCGAGGACGAGATGTGAATTTCGGTTTGCTTTGACATTTGTTTAACCTCCTGTTCGGCTGTCTATTTGTCCGTCTGCTCCTACAGCTTCTGGCTGGCTGGCTGGTTGTATACCTGCCTGCTGGCTGGCTGGCTGAAGCAAACAAGCCGCCTGTTCCCGGGCAAACACGTCGAATGCGTATGCTTAATATTGCATAACCCCGTATGCATTCCAAATGCACATTAACTGCACACAAATACGGACGCAGCAGCCCGAGGCACACAGATTGTGTCGTTGGCGGTTGCCGTGAAATTGTTCGTGCCGTGCGTCACCTAGCGATGGAAGATTGAATTATGAATAATTACGCTTTCCCTACTGTTGTTGCTAATATTGTTGTTGCAGGTCGCATATATGGCCGAAAAATTAAGTATGAATGGGGAGCAATAAATACCCTAGCTGAATAGGTATTGAGATACATATATGATTTCCTTTAAAATGGAAAGTAGATTAACTTAAATATTTTATTCCTTTTGTCCTTTTAATGTCTGCACAAGATATGTTACTATAATACTATAATAATTGTAGATTTTGTTAGAAAAATCTATAAATGAGCTTACTGCAAATCAGTTTGGTAATAAAAAAATATAATATTATTAAAACACAACTTGAAGAATAGCTTTTAAGAATTGCATGCAAATTTTTAGCGCATGATATATAAAATTTTTAATAACAACTGCAAAATACTCTAATTTCTTTTTCTACATGATGCAAAGCTATGTAACGTATAAATTTCTTACTATTTTGAAAACTATTCAGATACTTGTGATTAAAATTAGTGTTCATTATTATTACTATTATCAAAGATACAAACTATTTACAGGGTATGAAAGGTGTTGCATTCCACCCTTCGAGTGTAGCTACAATGTTCCAAAACTTAAATATTTCGTATTCATGTTGTGGCTTGTACGCTGAGCTCGTGTTGGGTGTGCTTCGGCTGGGTGTGCTGTGTGTTTGCCTTGGCTCTCCACTCCCCATTCGCATGACGGCAAAACCACACACATGGCACGTGCTCCGTGGTGCGGTTGACGATTGCATTTCATCGGCATCCGCATTTGCAGAATCTGCATTGCCGGCGCCGAAGAGTTCTGCTGTTTGTGCAGCAAACTCATTTGGCTTTTTGGCACATTAGGCGGTTGGCAAGGCGGCCCGAACTGCCTTCGAACAACTAAATACTAGGAAAAGTGGCAGGAGCTCAAGGCAGACGGGAAGCCTAACAATGGGGACACTGCTGCCTCGACCGCTGATGCTGACGGTGATGCTGATGCCACTGTAATTGGCCCTAATCTACTTAGCTCTTGGCATTGAGGAGGGCGCTGTCCCCGGACACAATGCCGACCCTGGACAACCGCTCTTACAATGAGCCTTTGCAGAGCGACAGTCATTGTGTCCTGGTCTACTGCTCCTGACTGCTGCCCCTGCTCCCAGGCTCCTGGCCATTTCCTCGTCCGTCCGCCCGAGACTAACAAGTCCAAACAATTGACAAAATGAAGCGACAACGCCGAACGAGTCTGGAACGGGCGAAATCTAATTTAGCGCAAGTGATGGCAGTAGTCAGGTCAGGTCGGGTCATGGCGTGAGGCGAGTCCTTGTCGAGTTTGGGATAGCGGCAGGTATCCTGCCTTGGAATGATGCACAGGACAAAAAAGTATTTACTCAAAAAGGTCAAACGGAAGCGAAATTAAATTGATTTATCCATTTAGCCTTAACATATCCGAATAGTATTTAAATTGTCTTTAATCTTTTTAAACATTTATAAAAAAGCCAGAAATATAATGATGAAAAGTCTGTGGTGGAATTTAAGTCGCTTTATAAATAGCCTTTTAGACCTTGCTGTCGATCTGTGTGACACTTTATATCTGTGGAACAAATCAGGCCAACTAGTGCTCGATTCAGTAATAACGTTGACACTTTTCCAGGATCCTGAAACTCGCGCTGTTTTTCTTTCTCTGCAAAGCTTAAGCTACGTGATGTGCCTGTGACGGTAATTTGGTAAATATATATTTGACGCTTAATTTTTATAAACTTTGCAAGGCAATTTTTGTCGCAGCATCTTTTACTGCCTTCCAGGAAGCATATGTGCCCCTACTTAGGTATGCTCCGCATTGTTGTAAAACAGCCAGCAGCTGCTCAGTATCCGCATCCGCATCGACATTGGCATCATCGTCATCACCATCGCCATCAGCAGGGGCCCGTGGCCACCTCCTACCGTGGCTCCCGTGGCAATCCGATTCGGAAACATGATGAGGCTGAGAGGCATTATTTCGGGTGCCGCCGTTGATGAGCGTAAAAAGCAATTGTTGCGCCTAATAGACATTGGGTGGCACCCGGGCTGTTCCTTGGGATTTGCGTTGTCCTGGCATGACAAAATATTCTACATATTCGTACTTGTGTTATATTGTGTCCTTGGCAGGCATTCAATAAATTCACTGGGCCATGTGATTACGCTGGGGCGCTCACATGTGCCTGGGCTCACATGCCGCGTCATGGCACGCCCCCTCGCTCCTTGACATCCTTTAGCCGCCCCCGTGCACGCCTCCTGTCCTATTCAATTGTTATGCGAACGTCACTCGAGTGCCATACAATTATGGCATTTTCCATTGAAATCCGCTAAAAAGTATTTTGCTTGAGCTGCTCCCGAGTTGCCCATTAATTTGGCAAGCGTACAAGGGGCTGTTGGCCCACTCCAAACCCCATCCAATTAATTAGCATCAAACGGGCCAAGAGCGGGATACAACAACAACGCCGCCACAACAACGGGCTCAAGAACAAGAGCAACAGCAGGAGGAGCCGAGCAGGAGCTCAGAGACGACAACTACAATGGCAGCAAGGACAACTGACGACCCCTGACCGACTGCTGCAGCAATGAACTCTGACACGAAGTGTCAACTGTACCGCTCCGCTGCTCCGATCTGGGCCTGCCACTCTCGCTAAAATGGCGTACAAGAAAATCTACTTAGCGCATTTCGGAGCAAGACAGCAATTAGGCGGGCACCACGGCTGCAAGGAGCCCCTCGCATGGGGATCGCAACGGGGGGTCTGCTTAAAACTGTCACCTGGCTGCTGTTTGACGCTGATTGTTAAGCGAACTTGGCAGGTCCCCAAAAACTATTCCGCGCAGACAAAAGACTACCCCTCGTTTCCCTGCTTTCCAGGCACCTTGGCACCGCCCCGCGGCAAGTCCTTTTGGTTCAGCGATTTTTATAAGCTGCCAAAAAAGTTTTGCAGCGCCTTCTGCCTCATCACTTCAAAGCGGCTGCAAAGCGGCCTTCGACTAATTGAAACTTCAGTTGGTGGTATAAAGAAGAGCAGAAAGAAAATTTGCAAGCACAGAAATGAACAAATTGAAAAATGTACTTTTAAAACATTATTTTAAATACATATTCCAAGTAAGATGGAGCGGTTATAGCAAACCATTTCCAATTTTCTTTAAAGTAACTGCCCAAGAATCAAAGAATTTATTTCAAAAATGACCCAGAGATCGTTTCAGGAAGCACCGACTTCCAGCCAGAGGCCTTGCTTTTTCAACTGAAACCGTATTTGTCTAGCGCCTTCGAGGGATCTCCCTACACGAGCGCCTAAAAGCACACACCGCATTGATATACTAGATTACGTGCAACACTGACGAGTGGAGCAGGGTGGCGCCGGGTGGTGCGAGACCTGGAGTGATGTATCTCGTTGTGGGTGTGCGTGCGCAAAAGTTTTGCAAGCTTCAACCGGCAACACAGCACAGAACAGAAATTCGGGCTGAAAAAAACCGAGCGAAATATAAGAAATAACACTTGACATTGACAAATTAGTTGCAGAAGACAACACGAGCACTCCCGCAAGCCATTTTCTGCGTAGCCGAGGGCGGCGAGGGGTTAACTGAGCGACAGCTGTGCGGGCGGAGGTGGTGCCGCGTCGAGGTTAAAAATAATAAAATACCTACTGACATGATAGACACGAGAGACTTTTCCTTTTATTTAGCTTAGATTGGAAAAGTTTCGACAGTCCAGCTGGGCGGCCAGGGGGGAGGGAGAGGATGAGCAGGAGACAGGGATATACATAGCAGCCCTGACTTTGCGGCACTTGCACTTAAGCAGCGCCAGAGTCCACTGAATAATGTCCAGCAGCTGGACGTTCCCTGCCAGCGCTTCCCCCGGAGCGATTTACCACGAACATGTGTAGCTAATGCTGCTTATTATATAACTTTGCAGCGCCCCGAAGCCTCCTCTGGCTCCTCTCTATATCCTGCAGCATCCTTATGTGGGTCAGGGCTATGTTGGCAGAGAGCAGAGCGGGTAGGAGGACTCGAATTTCGCAGAATTTATTGCATAGTTGCAGGCGCAGGAGTAGTTAAAGTAAATCTCAACATAAACTCCCGCAGCTGGGAGCGGTTGCAGGGGATTCGCATTAAACTTTTGCCTAATGAGTTATATGGAAACTGCTGCCGGAGAACGAAGAACGCAGTACAGAGAGCTTATAATGGGGGGCTGAGGACTTGGAATGGGCGCAGCTTGGGGACACGGGAATGGAAAACAATTATAAGCGCGCCAAAAAGTATGCAAGTAATTTTTTACAAGCGCCTCTCCAGCACATTACTGCCGGGGCAAAACTTTTCCGCTCCAGTCGCTTCTGCTGCTGCTGCGACTGACAAACTTTCGTTGCTTTCAATTTATTTTGCAAGTTTCTCGCCCCACTGCTCCACTTCTAGGCCCGGCCGAGTTATGCAACAAATAAATCACGCGAATTCAGCGAAATGAGCATGCCCCAAGCCAGCGGAGTCTATCACTCTCTAAGCTCTCTGCAAATGTATGCCACAAACTTTCGACAACTTGACCCATCCCAGGACCCATCGCAACCAGGAGATATCTGTCCGGCGGTGGCCACTGATTATTATTTACGAGTATTTCAATTTGCCGGATTGTTTTGGGGTCCAGTCAAAAGCCATAAGCGCTTTTTTCGGACACTTTGCTCTGCGCGGACTTCGAGGGCTTCGAGGGCTCTGAGGGGGAGACATGAAGGAATTGTTTTTAAACATTTTTTTATGATAAAAATACATTTTGAATCCCGCCGCCAAACTTTGCCATTTCAAGGGGGCGACGCTCGAGGGCTGATTGAGTGGCGCGAGAAGAGGAGTTGGGGCTGTTTTTGCTTTTAGGCAGTTTTTGACATACTTTGAGCCGGCGCTGCTTTTCCCGCTTGAAGTTTATTAAAATCGAGCCAGGGTGCCAGGCTCCCTAATTTATCAGCCATTCTCAACGTGGCCCCGTCTCCGTTTCCTAGTCGCTCCACTCTTTCTCTCCAGCTGACGGCTTCCCAAGTGCGCCACTTCATTTGCATTTAAAATGTTTTCGCCAGCTCCGACTGAGGCTGAACTTTGGCCGTTCATTTGGCACATTGCTCATTGTTGGCCGGAGTGGGTCAAGCGTTTATTTGTTTGGATTTGGCTCGGTTATGGCCATTCTCTCTGCGGTTTTCGCCTCCCTCGACTGTTGTCAGGCTTCGACTGTCAGCCTTCGACTTCGATTTGCCTTGCCCCCGTCTGCCAGTCCGCCAGTCTACCAGTCTGCCAGTCTGCCATTCGACTCAAATTAAATTACCTTGAATAATGGCCAGCCCGAGCGAGGACGAGGGGGAGTTGGGCCAGTCCTAAGTATGCAATAAAATGCTACACAAAATACCTTACGAGAATTTACGCATTCAAATGATTGTGCGCCAAGGCGAGGCATTAAGATAAAAGAGAGAAAAAAGGGACCCCTTAATTTATGGGGCTTTCCCGGCTACCCGGCAGCCTAAATACATTTGAAACATATTCGGGGACGCGGCACATCGTAAATTAAAGGCTAATTGCAGCTTTGAAGATGATGAATTACGGGGCAGCCTCGGCTAGCGGGTTTCAGGCATATTAAAAATTAATTTAAATTTTTTAATTTATTTATTTCGTTCTCTCTCGTTATGGACACTGTCCATGGGCCAATCGCGAAGGGAAATTAACTTGCTGCTGCCACTACCGTTGCCTGAGGCGAGTTCAGGACCTGCGCCAGGCTAAGGAGCTGCAGATGAGCTGACCCGAACCGGAGGGAAACGGCAGATGTCCGGAAAACAAGCCGGGGAAATTCCATAAAATTCCTGCTTTAAGATTCCACAACACTCGCTTTAAGCCTCAAAGTGTCTTGTACATGGTCTTAACCATTTACAAATTCATAATTAATATTTCTTAGAATTCTCTAATACCGAACTCTATGATTTATAATTGATTTGGAGAACAACTGTTTCCAAACAACTACGGATATCAAGTTAACAAGCGTAGTTCCAAAGAAACTGAAAGCTTCAGGGAACATTAAATTTTTCTATTGAAAATGTGTGTTTTTTTCTCAGTGCGCGATTAATTTCCAAAGGCTGGCTGACCCCCGGCCACATCCGGATCCACTAGAGCTCCCATTTCGCAATTCTCCTGTTTGGCCAGACGAAAAGTTTGGCGTGGCCATGCAGCAACTTTGACACTTCCCGAAATTAATTACTTTAAACCAACTTCCCCCGTGCCACGCCCCGTTGCCCGCAGCCTCCAACACCGCCACCGCCGCCGCCGCCGACGCTGTCCGAGGGAAATTAAATAATAAATTATTATTTCTGTGCGAGCCAATGAAGTGTGGCAAATTTAATGGGGCGCCACGGCCCTGCGAGTACATAGTTGCGCTAGTGCGCCACTTCAAAGTAATTGCCAAGGACTACCACCCGCCCTTTCGGGCACCCTGCCCTATCCTGTCCCCTGCCAGCAGCATCCTGTCTGGGAGCCACACGAGCGCATGGCAACGGCACCACGCCGGAGCAGAGCGGAGCGCAAAACAAGAATACAAAAATAAATAAATTATAATAAATGACTTTAATCTTTCAGCATAATTTCAGTTCGGGGCAATTATTGACGCCCGGCTGCCTGGGCTCGCTTTAAATTAGATTTTCATTTTGTTTTATTTATACTATGCCGTACCTATACTTTGGAGCTTTTCCCCATTTAAGATTTATCAGAGCGAGCGCCGTTGAGTAGCGAGCGAGTGCCGCAAAAATTTACAGCGAAATGTGTCCCCCGTCTCTGGCATGGCGAAAATGGTTTTCATATTTTTATATTCCTCCGAAATCCCCCTCCCCCGCCCAGGTGCAGCGACTCGCTCAGACTTTACGTTACACTGCACACCTGCCCAGGCGTATTGTCAACTTGAGCTCTGAAGGCAACTTACCGGAAAGTACCAGTATTCTACGGCCCAGATCCATCCGATCCTATCACTCTCCGTGAGGTGTTGAGTCTGTCTTAGGGCTTACCTGAAAGCAGAGGAAAAAATGCACTCGGTTTAGCGGGGAGCAATAAGAGACGTTGGGCTGGCTCTCAACACAAAAGAGGCAGCCAAATGAGAATTGATTGCAGGCCCGAAAAGGATCCCAGCCCACCAAGGACAATCCCATTAGACTCGGCTGCGTGTGTGTGCGTGCCTCCCTGCGTCTGGAATAAAAATCGGCTTAGAGCCAAATAAGAATCAACACAAAATGTGTCAACACCTTTATGTTGCCACACCCCAAAGAACAAGTCCCCTCGCCGCCGAAAAATGTGTCCCTCTGTGCCAGCGTTTTTCTTCTCTTTAGACTTGAGCTCCTTGTCGCCACGCTTGTAGCCAGTTCTGACAACATATCCCTCTTTAGGATCGATATATCATTATCATTTATCATTCAGTTAGGAGAAAATATCATCACGTATCTTCTTTGGCAGAGAATATTTAAATTTTGTAACAAAACTAAAAGTAAGAATTGAACTTGGGGTTGAAAGCGTGATCATTGTCATGGAAATATTTTTTCAAACATGTAAAAATAAATTAATTGAAATAAAAATGCTAAATAAATCTCACTGAGAAAAGCCTAGATTTTGTTATATAAATATCAAAGAAAATATGCTATATATGCTTTCTTCTTTTTGCTACTTTTCGGGCAACACTGTTTGCCTTTGCTGCGTGCTTTGCTTTTAGGGACAACATGTTTTCCGATGGCTCAGGACGCATATTTGTGCCAACGCAGTGGGTGGAAACAAAAATCTATATTCATAGGACGCAGACACACGGAGACAGACACATGTACGAACGCATAAGCAAATTATGAGCCATCGTCCCCAGTTGAGCGAGCCGAAGGAAACCGAAATCAGGGTTGGGTTAGCAAACGTTCGGATATCCTTCAGGGACGAACAGCAAAAAGTTCTGCCAGAAAAACTAATACAACTTCTAGCACATGTACATCTTGTAGATTTCTACCAAGATTGAGGGTAATCAGGAAAAATTAAATAAGTTAAGAAGTTTCAAGTAAGGGATAACGATTAGACATCAACAAGTTGGTTAAAGAATACGTTCCAATTTAATTTTCTACAAAAAACTGACTTTATGTTGTTTTGAAGTACTTAAAGTTCCCAAAAATTAGGCGATCTTCTTTAATTATCAAATGAAGACTTTAAGTAAATTATCTTTCCATTTTAAAGCCTATAATTTGAATATGTTTCCAAACTTAAAGAGTTACTAGTTAAGCTATTTAAATAAGCATTCCCCAAAGCACTGATAAAGATATTTTTAAAGTTATAAAATAGTTAGGGTTTAATCTACATCGCCGAAGTGTTACACCTTTTTGGCAGGGCATATTCCCGCCCGGTAATATTTTGGGCTCTTTGGCTCCGCTGCGGCAAGAACAAGTCGTCCGTGTAAGTTCAACCTGCCGAGGCGAACCCTTTGCCCTTATCCTTCGGCAAAGGTATTTGCATTTAGTGGAAACGAAATTTGTGAGTGGGCCTAAAAAGGTGGCCCCTCGCCACGCCCCTCCCCGCCTCTGTGAGAGGGCCGTGTGTTTGGTGGCAGGTAGCGCTTAATCTAGCGGCTGTCATAATTTGACGTGCGCACGAATACTTGGCAACAGGATGCGTGTGTGAGGGTGTGCCAGGACACAGTGAGCCGTGAAATTCTGTTGCCAGATTCATTCGCTCAATCCGCGCCAAGCTTTCTGTCATCCCTTCGACCCCGCAATGTCAATGTCAACTCATATGCCTGCACCCCCATTTTCCATTTGCCTTTTCCCACGTCCTAGTCCCCACTCTCCACTTCTCATTTCCCCGACTTTCCATACTTTCCACGACTTCGTTTTCCACCTGCTGCCAAGGTGTTGGCGCTCTTTTATCGCCGCTTTGTTGTTCTTTTGCCGCTCTGTGTGTGGACTGACGATTTGCGTAATTTTCAGGTTCATTTAGCGTTTAATGCTTGTAAAGAAATTTTAATTTTATGGCCAACAGCCAAAGGCGCTCCAAAGGTGCTCCGAAAGCGGCCGCCAGCAGCCAGAAAGGTGAAAACAAATTTCATAAAGGATTATGCGCGCCTCACTGGATTTTTATGCCCGGCCAAAAGGGAGATTGTGCGGGAAATCGTATATATTCGTTTATATCCTGGAGCGGCGGCGGAAACACAGCCGAACACAAAGGCCCCGGCTCCTGGTTCCCGGTTCAGGGCTCTCTTGGCCATTGTTCGCGTCGCCTCCGCCGCTTTAAGTTTAAGTTCTCGTGTCAAGTTGACAAATTATTTGGGTAAATATTTGCGTGATTTTGATAATGATGTTAGGTTCAGCTCGGATGCGTGTGTGCTTGTGTGTGGGTGGATGTGTGTGTGTGGCATTGTTGTGGCCGCTGCGGTTCTCCTCGCGTGCCACCAGACACAAACAACCGCACAGAGGCAAGTATGTTTGTATATCCATTCGAAAGTGGGCGAGCAGTCAAGCCAAACACTATTAATTAGCCTATGGGGTGGCGCTCACATATTGAATATTAATTACACTTTCCCCCGGCACTCCATCCTCGGCGGCGTTCAAAAGCTAATTAAGCGACCATTGACAACGAGAACGACAGCGGCCAAATGTGAACAACGCAGGCACTTAAATACCAAAACACTTCAGGCCAGCGCTTAAATCAAGATAGCTTACCCTCTCGGGGGTGTGCGGTCTAATTAGCACCTGGCTGCCTTCAAACAGGACTCAATCGGATCAACTGGCCGCAGGCCATCGTCAAATCGAGGTGGATTCGTGTCCAAATTGACTTGCCAACATTGCTGCCAAAAAAAAAGCAAAGGAACATTGACCTGCGGCCAGAACCAAGGAAGCAGAAGATGCTTCAGGCTGGATACAAAAAAAAAAGGTGGAACCTTAGCCAAGTTGTTGAGAGAATGTTTTGCACACAAGTTTACTAAGAAACTATGGGGATGGCCAATCCTAGAACAAATTATAATAGCAGTTAAATAGATACCCTTTAGCATTGATAAATCCCTGATAATTCCATTTGTCATGCTCGAAAGCGAAACCACTTTTAATGAAGCTGTCTTACGACTTACTTTCCTCAGTGTAGCTTATGGCCGTGGCGCAATAGTTGAAGCCTCTGCTGTGCATGGTCCCGCATCAGACAAAACACTTTCTAATGAACTTTTCGAAAAGCATTCTACAGAAAATCTAAATCCAAATCTAAATACGAATACGAATAGTGGTGGTCGTGGTGGCGGTGAAAAAAGAAGCCGGTAAATTACGTGGCCATAGACCATAAACCCGCAAACAGAGAAAGGTGTACCAAACACCGAGTTATAGACGTTCGGGCGGTGTGGGTGACGGTGGGAAACAATGGCGAAAACTGTTAGCCAGCCATGACGATGACAACGACGGGCTGTGGCGCAAAATTGAATGCAAACTGGCAACAGAGGCGGCATGGAGGCGGCCGAGGGGCAGGGCCCGGCCGAGGAGGGTCACAGAACGAAGGGCAAAGTTTCGTGCGACCTCAGATATAATTTTTGGGAAAGTAATATAAAAGGCAAAAGTGCAAATTCTACCCCAAACCGCCGAGCCCCCCACAACACCGAGCTATCTCTGGCCATCGCTGCGATAATGATGACTCTGGTCGAGCTTTTGGAAATTAAAATTGCATAAATTATGCAAAAATGTTTGAAACTCTGGTCTGGCCGTCGCAACTGCAGCTGCCACAGGTCTCACAGATGAGCTGGGATGCGAGTAAATCACACTGATTGCCCTTGGAGTGGGAGCAGTCCCCGGAGGGAGTGCATTATTTTCTGCTTATTATTCCGGCACACACAAAGCGGCCAAGAAGCAATCAAGCCGCAGGCAGCGGTAGCGGTGGGTCGCGGGGTTAGAGGGTACGAGGCGCTGCCAATCGTTGATTCATCATGCGAGGACTGCGATCCCAAGTGGAAGTGGGAGCGGGAGTGGGAGCCATCATCGATATTCATGCCCCGGCCGGGGTTAACATTTCAACGCAAGTCGACTTTGCAACGGGAACAGAGAGAAAAATCACACAGCCACTGCTCCTCCTTGAATCAAATAAATACATCAGGATTAAGAGCTCCCATTGAGGCAACTTGAATATTTATAAAGTCGACATGACAACTCTTCAAACCCACATTTGTTATTAACGCGAATTATAATTAACTGCAAATGATTTTTAAAAACATACGCTTCTGACGGTGTAATCCCTGATACCACTCATATTTTTTCGCAGTGAGGTGCTCGATGCTCGCAGTGGAATGCAAAGGAGCGTCGCAGCCTGAATTCGCTGAATTGATAATTGGCAGCCGCTCAGGCCCAGACTCAGCCTCCTCCTTCACCGCCGTCTGGCCCAAGGGCATTAATTATTTATAGACGCAGCAAATTGTTTGGACAGCACTTGCCATGAATGGCAGCGTTTTGTTGGGCAATTGCTGGTCATTACCAGGTGACTCAGTCGCCGTCTACCTGTGTCCCTGTTGTTATCACTCGGAGTGCATTAAATGGGCATTAGTCCCTCTGGGATTCTGAGGTTCTGTCTCGGTCAATTTCGGCTGTTGCACTCTGCACTCTGTTTACCTGCACGGAGAGAAAATGTCAACCGAATTGGTGTTCAGTAGTTGTGGGAAGGTAATACGAGATCTTAATAAATTTATTTTATTATTAACTTTTAACCTTTAATATAGTAATTCAAAACTACAAATACATGCATTTCAAGCATGACTATAAATCTGAGACTTATTAGTCACACTTAATACACCTGACTCTATGTTTTTCCCTCAGTGCACCTGTAGCGCGTTCCTATGTCAACGCGCGGCTTATCAGACTCTCATTTCCCCCGCTTGTCGTGCCGTCACTTCCGCCGCACGTGTGTAATCAGGGAGGCGTAGAGGTCCGGATCCCTCTCCTGATCGGCAAGGGAGTCAGTCCAACAGACCAGACCAATACCAGCCATGACATTCCCAGCGGCAGAACAATTAAAAGGCATTCACAAAAAACCAATTTCGCCCGGCACCGGAGCACTCAAATAATGCTGGATCCGCCGCACCGAAAGCAAACTCATCGCTCAGTCTTTGTTATGTTTATTGAGCGGAGATGACGATGGCGTTGGTGGGAAATGAGTCAAGCTGTGCGGTGTTCTGGGGAGAAACAAGAACCGATTTCATTTTTCACAGCCAAAACAAACGAACCTCACATCGAGCGGGGCTTTATTTTGTAATTTCGCACTTCATTTAGCGTTAAATTAACAGCAACGAACATTCCGAGACTTGGACCTCTTTCATTTCGCAGCAGAGCACGGATTGGCCATAAAGCGGGGGACTCTGGGCTCGGGCGGACTCGCACGAAATGCCATTTAATCATAACTCAACGGAAGACGGATCCGATTGCAGCTAATCTTTGGAAGGAGGGGAGGCCCGGGCGGAGACCGTGCTGCGGCATAAATAAGAATCAGCACGCGGCTGCAGCAGCAGCAGCAGCGCCAGAATACGAAGAAGAAGCGGCTGGGGCAGCCGTCAGCGGTGATGCGCTTCACTGCAGCGGAACGACAAATACAACAACACTAACAACAACAACATCTACAAATGCCAAATGCAAGCAACAAACACTCACAGAGGCATCGCTTTGTGCCGTGATGTTCAAGTTGTACAAGCCGGCAAAAACAAACAAAGAACGATTCAAAAACAATAAATCAGAGGGTTAATTTGCGAGCCGAAGCTATGGATACCCTGAAACACGCTTTAAATACAGTTGCACTTTTATTAAACAAACTTAAGTACAATAATAGGAACCCAAGATATTAATTACAGAAAATAGTAGGTGTGACGTCGTTGGAACTAAAACAAACAGTGAGTGAAGATTGTATTTCCGCATAAAATAAATATGTACATTGCATGCTTATATTTGCTTTTAAAATGTCTAAGATCAATCAAACAAATAAATCGTATTATTCTTTGGTTTATTTATGATTAATGCGGTAATAAAGGTTATCAAAAAACCAAACATCAAAATGATACTGTAAAATGTTTACGGCTTGAAAGAAATATACCTGCCCCTCTTGGCTAATTACGTAGCTGCATGCATCGAGCGGGCCTTTTAAAGCTTATTACCGACATGTAAGCACATTTTTGGCCAAACTTCCTTGTGCGCAAACCTGCTCGCCAGCTCATTGCAAATATTATAAAACCACGGCGGGGGGAATCGAATGGCATTTACCCTGTGCTGCGAAAAGGTCACCGTGCTAGCCGCTAGCCTGATCTACCTCGTGCCCAAAACCAGTTTGCCAGCGATCGGGCAGAAGAGTCGACGCTCGAACGACATCTAACCAAACAGAGACTCATAAATGCGCAGTCGCAACAGCAACAGCAACTGCAGCAACAGCGGCAACAGCTACACAGCCGCCACATGAATGGATTGTTAAATGCGAAGGCCGCCTGCCCCGGCCAAAGAAATGCCAAACGATGCCCGGCCGCTGGGAGATGATTCCGAACAGCCAAATGCAGCTGCAGAAAATGATCCGCACAGTTGAAAAAAAGGGATCATTTTTAATTTGATAAGTGGAGATCGGAATTCCATGGTAAATTTTCATTCATATCTCGTATTTGTCTACATATATTGGTTTGTACAAATAGAAAAATGCTAATGCAGACATTCCCTGATTAAGGTTTTGGTTATTAAAGATTTTCTTTGTCTTCTAATTAATAATAAACTATTTAAATCCGCAAAGTAAAATCAAAAACAGTATAAGAAACTGAGGAGCCCCAATTTTGCTTAAAAGAAACTATAATTCGAACTTAATTGTTTAAAAATATGTAAATGTAATAAAATATGATTTAAAAAGCCAAAATAATGTTAAAACCAAGTTAAACAAATATATAATTATATTCTATTATATTAATTTTTATCAATAATAACCTTAAATTAAATATTCATTTTTTACATTAAAAACACTATATTTTATTCTTTTCAAAAAAATTAACTTATAATTGCTAAAAAGCAATAGGTTTTTCGAATCAAAAATCCTATCAAAATGTTCTGGGGAATCAGTAATAGTAGCATAAATATTTCTTTCCGTGTGGCACCCTCGACCCCGCGATGAACGACGCTAACGATGCTAACTCTGGTGCGCTGGCTGCGTATTAAATGCTCAGATTTCCTCGGATTGAATAAAGAGTTGGCCATTCTTCTGCTGCCGAAGCATCCGAAGCTGCTTCTGCTGCTGTGGCTGCTGGCCAGGCAGCCTTTCATAATCGCAAATTGATGTGCCAGCCAAGCAACATCTTCGTCGTGGCCCTCGTCTCGTGGCCCCCGTCACCCGCACAGCTGTTCAGTGGAGCGTGGGAGCGCTTCGAATGTAGAAACTAGCCAGGGAAGCCGGCTGGAGCATGGAGCATGGAGCACGGAGCACGGAGCAGGGGGTGGCCTCCGGCAGAGGGAGACTCGGGGGTGCGCGGGTGCCTCATTGGCTAATGCCATCTATAGAGCGGCGATGCCTGCTCGCGGCCAGCTGTGCGTCGGAATTGATAACCGCGAAATAACAAAAGCGTCTACCAACTGAAATTCGTTTCATTCAATTTTTATTTATGACTTCTTTTGGCTTTCATTTCAACTGAGTTTCGCATCGGCTTTGGTTTCTATACACTCGCCATGGGGGTGCCATAATTTGTCAAACAACTCCGTACATTAAGCTATAATATCTTGTCTATATTAAATAGCCATGCGATAAATTAAAACAAGAACTCAAATATCTCTCATTGATTAAAGATTAATTTTTGGAATGATCTATGTCATAGATTTTACATTGAAGTAAATTAAATACAAATAAATCTCATTTAAGATAGATACTATACAAACATTTTTAGTAAGAAAGGTTCTTCAAGAGCCTCTTAAGATTACCGAGACACTTCCCTTAGATAATTCCCCAAGAAGGGTGTTTCTACTTTCGGTTTTCGATTTTCTGGCTCATGATTTTCCCCAGATTTTTGTTTGGTTTGGCTTTCGCATTGATTTCTTGTTAATTTTACATTTGCAGTTGGCTGGCTTTCCTTGGGACTTTTCCCCCACGCCATCTCCCAACTCCCCATTGTTTTCCCTACAACTGGCGCCCGCTTTTGTCGGCTTTTGTTTTCGCTTTTCTTTTATGGGGGTTTTCTTTTGCTCATTTTAGTGTTATTCTTCTGCTCCTCCGCTTCGGCCGAGGGGGCGGGTGTAGTTATTGTTTTAGTTAAGTTGACCATTTGTATACGATTCGCTTATCTGTGGGCACTCTCCGCCCCCTCGCTTTCCTTCCCTCGCGCGGCATTTGCGGCCTCATTTATTTTCATTTTCTTTGTCATAACAATCTTTTTATTCCGCTCATTTCTGATGCTCCTGCTCCTGGCTCTGCTCTTGTCCTCGGCCTGGCTGCTCCTGACCTTAACACATTTTTCGTGTATATTGCTGGCCCGGTTTTTTATTCGGTTCTTGTGCTAATGCAATTGCGGCAACAAATTTTATTTGACCATGAAATGCCCCAGAAAGCAATGTGAATGGCATCAAATCAAATTAACATAATTGCCACAGATTTGTGACTTCTTCGGATATGTATGTATTTCCTCATTTTTTTGGGGGTCGGGGGCCAAGATGACGATGCCGCTTTCTTCGGCTGTCCGGACCCATTAGCAGTCATCTCGGGGAATCTTCTCGCACTGAAGATCCATTCTTCTGGTAATTTTCTGCTGCATTCCCAGGAATCTCTTAAGCAGCTTAAGTTTCCAGGGGGCAGGGGGCACACGAAGGGGAGTCCGTAATAATAATAAAGTTAAATAAACGGACAAACAATAATGACAATTGGAGATTTATGAGGCCCCGAAACGAAGCGAAGGCAACGAGGTCTTCTCTGGGCTTTGGGACGAAAAACCAGTTGTGATGAGGCATTTTGGCATTCAGCAGCCGCACGAAGTTGTCGGATCATTACAAGTTGCACGTTGCACGTTGAACGTTGCACGCTGCACGTTGCACGCCGCTCGCTGCTAATTAGATTGCAGCCAGAAATGTGAACGTTGCTGCCACAGAGGCTCCACTGCTCGCTCCTACACATCCGAGACGTGATCAGTGATCACCGTACGGAGAGTACAGTGATCCACTGGGCCAGAAGTGTGTCAATGTCTGTGAACTGGAACTGGAACTGGAGCGTTGAAACGCCGATTTCGACTCGCTTCTCTGCTCTTTCCTGGCTGCATTTTCATATAATTTACGGGCAAGAAAGAGGGCCCTGAAATGGAGCCGACTGAAAGCTGTTTGTCTGTCTGTCTGAAGCTCTTTTGTATTTGCCTCCAAGTTTAGAGGCAACTAGGCGGGGGCGTGGGGCATTAAATTGCCCACATGTGTACCTGTGTAGCTCAGTACCTCTGTACAGGTGCATGCAGCAGAGCGGCAAGCTCCATCTCGTCGACTCCAGCAGCGTGACCCGCCACTTTAGCCCACTCCGATGGCCTCGGAGTCACGTCGTCGCTGCAAATTGCATTCCGAATCCATTGGCGGACTCCAACAAGGGCCATGCCATCCTCAGACGTCCACACTTGGCAGAGTCCCCGCACAGCCCCGCTAATTAATGTGGGCGTGGCAGGCAAACAAAGTGCAAAATTTATCTGAACGTTTCTAGAGTTAACCGAATGATATGTGCTGCCCAAAAGGACCATTAAGACACCTCTCAAATTGGCTGCACTGGGAAAAACCGATGTCTGATGTTCACTGCATATAAACCACAATAAAAAGTGCTTATTTAAAGCAAATGCTTCAAAGTTTACAAATTAATGCTTGGATCATTAGATCGTAGTTTATGCAAACGTTTCCTAGACTAGCACACGTTTTTGAACGATTCTTAATAATACATCAATCATAAAACCAAAGTGAATCAAAAAAGGCGTCTTCTTTTGAAATATACTACAACTTAGATCGCATATGTTCTATAGTTAGATACATACGCTTTTAGTGACAAACTCTAACAACGATTTTAAGTAATACGTATCAGAGGGAGAAGCCTTACTCAATTTGGTATACTGATTTTAACATATCATCCTGTTCTACGTAACATCAGAATACTCTACTGTTAACGGAATAGTCAATCAGAGGCAGCGACAAATTATGAAACTTCTGTAAACGAATCGTGGACAATGTTCGGCTGCCAAAACGCATTAAAACCCAATCAGAGCCGCGACTCGGGGGCGACAATGGAATGGAATGGGGAATGGGGCGTGGCACGACCATCAAAGTCATCAGCTAATGAGACTTTGACTGCGCTTAGTTTTCGATTTGCCAGAGACACGGAGCCAGCAAAAACTATGTGTGCCGGGCCCAACTGTCAACGCGTGTCAAGCTCGGAAGAAATCATCTGACAGCCGTCCGAGGCGAGGCGGTGTCGCTCAATTAAAGCTCTTTCGGCCACCGCCTTATCGTCTCTCGTCTCGGCCCCGAAAAGAAATCAATTAGTGCGAAATTAGCCAGGAGATGGGAGCCAGGGTCAGGGCGAGAGCCAATCCAGCTGTAAGTAAATCATTTCGGCCGCCTTTGAGGGGTCCATTGTGGCTTTGGGCCTTTGATTTGGGTACGCCGATTTGTATCTAATGAATTTTTAAGCTGAAAATTATTGGACATTTGACTCCAACTCGAATTTGATGGCTGTCAGCAATTGAAACTAAAAGCTCGACTCAAAAGATACCCCTCAATTGGATACCAAAAGGTACTTGGGGATGCCTGATACCCAGAAAAGGCTGCTTTTATTTGGCAAAAGTGGTTATTAAAAGATTAAAGCTGCTAAAATTGATTTTATATTATAAACTAATTTACAATCAGCAATGAGAAAAAACACCCTAACGAATAAATATGACCAAAGAACAAAAATTATGTATGGTATTTATTGATTTAATTCGCAATCCGATTAAAATCACGATGAGTAGTTTCCGCTGAAAGACAGCTAAATGAGCTTAAATAATTCATTAGTAACTTACTATTGTTATTTAAGTCGCACTTTTTTTAAACACGAACTCTCACAATTCGTGCAATAATTATCAGACAATACAAATTTCTGAAAATATTAAGCTATATCCATATCCAAATACACTTATATATGTACGGTTTGTACATACGATGCTAGCCACGAGCTCTGCAAACAGAGGGTATGGAAGCAGCAGCATATAACAACAGCAAGGGGCAACATAGTGATAGGTTAATCTTAAGTGGATTTGGCTTTTAAATGCCAGGCACATCAAGAGAGATCATTGCCCGCCTGCGGTGAGCTGAATGGCTTGCACATTAGCTTCAAGTGGAAAACCCCGCCCCGATTCTGCCGCCTAATTGCAGCAGCTACTGTTCCCTGGCTTATCTGGTCGAGAAGGGGTTGAGTTCCTGGCTCCGCAACTCCCTTTGGCTGGCGGGACCCCTCTCAGGATCGCATAAATCACAGTCGAGTGCATTTAATTAATTTGCGCCTAGTGGAAAAAATGAAAACAAATATCCGAAACGAAAAGTTGGGGAGTGCGAGAGTGCGAGAGGGCGGTTTGGAGGGCGGAAAATTCGACAAAAATATGAGAAATATATACAGAATAAACTAGGAGCACAATGGAAAAGTTGCGCATGCAGCTGCCACACGGCCATACACACAAATTTGTTTTTATTTGCATCTGGTTCTGGTGTTTTTCTAAATGGAAATTTGAAATTTTAGCCGCAGACGCTGTGGCAGGTGCCATTCTAACGGTTACTGCTCACTTTTTGTATTCCATTTCCATTTGGCTCGGCTTCTTGTTCTGCTTTTTAGCGCTGTTCAGTTTAGAAATTGGCCTGTTCGCCAGTCAGTTTGTTTGTTTGTTTGTGTACTTGTTTGTTTTTGCAATCTCTTCACGGTGGCTAGCTCAGATTTCCAATTATTGGATTTCAACACCCTCGCGGAGCGAAGCAGCTCATTAGAGCCAGAGGCTCGAAGCATAGAGGGGGCAAAAGCAAAGGAAACCGAGTGATATAAAACGATTTCCAATTGCCCATATTCAATATGCAAATTGAGGGGGCCCGGGCCCACTAAGCCTCATTTAATTGCTGGTTGCAACTGTTTTCCGCGAAGACAACGGCCAGTGCAATCGTTTTCTTAGAAAGCACTCTTGGCCGCATTCAAAGAAAAGGAAAAGCGACGGAAATTCTTGGTAAATTGGCCAACTAGAGTAGGACAGTTATTGATTCAAGGACTCAAGGACTGCCCGGACTCCTGTGCATATCAATAATTCCCATTAATTGCCCTGTCTATGCAAGCGAGAAGCTCCTACCCCCGACCTTCCCCGGTACTCCACCATTACCCCGGCGCATTTCCGTTTCCGGTGAACAAAAAAAGGGGCGGAGTGGGACGGACTGCACTTGCCGCACTTGGCTAATTCTGTTTTAATATTCAAATTTGGTTCACAAAACAAGAAAATGCCAGGGGGTGGATCGGAGAGCAGGTTCTGTTCTACAGCTCGATTTGTTGATGCAATATCAGGGGCAGTTGCAGCAACAGCAGCAGCACAAACAGCATTAGCAGGCGGGGTTGGAAATTTCTCTTGCTTTTCCCAACTTGCGCCACTCACACAGAGAGAAATAATAATCAAAGCTCTTTTTATGGGTATTTAAACTAATTTTAGTTCAAAACCTTATGTAATAATTTAGTGATAATTTAAACATAAAAACCGTTAGTATTTATAAAACAAATTAAAGTTCTAAAAACATTTTGTTAAAAGAGAAAAAGTAACGAACTTTTATTTTCCTATTAAGTATAAATAAAATAACTTGTTGAAAAATCTTTATGAAAAATATATATCAATTTAAGTCTTAAGGAAAATAAATACTAGTTGCAATCGGATATATTTAGTTGCAGAAATTCTTACGATTCTTAAAGCAATTAAAAAGGGATAGCAATTTGAAACTGACATTTTAAATTTCGCCCTATTTTTTTTGCTGTGCATAAAGTGCAGAATGAAAACTAAACCGAAAACTGAATAAAATCCAACGCAACGTCGACGCCGGCTGCGACTGCGACTGCGGCGTTCTGCTTGGCTAGCCACGGCAACAACAAAAGGTAAAATCAGCATGTGTGCGAGTGTATGTGTATAAATTCATAAACGGGCAAGTTTAACGAACTAGGCTTTGTTTTTTGGTCCACTCTAGGCTCTACAAACTAATTTGGCCCTCTTACTTCCGCCCCTCGCAGCTCGCAGCTCAGAGCTCCCACTCCCGCCAGCATTGCACGCTCCTCTGGCCGTGTGTGCGTGCTTCTCGCTCCGCCTCACTCACTTACTCATTCTCCATTTTCACAATTTCGCAATTCTAAACATTTTCATTCATTTTCATTTCCAGATAGGTAATTCTCGGACATTTTCTTGGGATTGTGAAAACCAATTCGATTTGCGAAACAAATTTTTAATTCGATTTCTGACATCGACTCGGATTTAGACTACGACTCCGATTGAGATATCCTGGACGACTCTGCTGTCAAGGCCACTGTAGCAACGCAATCGAATAAACAAATCAAATATTAAATGTGCCATTTGAGGCAGTTACTCGGGGCAGAATGTCATGTGAAATATGAAATAATTTTCGTCCTGCTATTTTCCAGGGAAATGCTGATTGGATGCCAGCCTGGCGCAGGAGCTTTGGATAAAGGGAAGGCTCTCTAACTTGCCGCCACATGTGCTAGGGATAAAACCCCGATATCCTGGCGCTGCTGCAACATTTTTCTTATTTACGACCTCCACAGCCATAAAACGCGTACATAAATTTCCTAGAGCAGGGGCGGCCCCTTAGAAAAAAAGCAAGAGATTTCTGGCGGTGCCAAACTGCAGGCAGTGGAAAGCCGTGAGGAATAAAGAAATTGATATAAATGCCGGGGCAAACTCGCAAACTCCCAAGCTCACACATCGGAAGGATAGAACAAGGATGGATCGCACACACATCGCCTCGAAATTGCGCGAAATGTCGTCAAAGTTTGTCAAAATATTTAAATGAATGTCTGCTTGATGCGCGGCCTGATGATGATTCAATCTCTGTTCGCTGAATAAATTCCCACTGGCCTGGCAGTGACTTTAAGTTCTGGAGCGCACTTCCCGTAATGGCAAAACAATCTTCGATTATTACACCGACTCCGACTCCGGCACTTTTGCCACTCACGGCAATAACCATTAATAAAAATGTTTGGCATTTAAAATTAAACGACTGAGCCGCACGTGCCGCCTGGCAACTGTTTTTCAGCTGTTTCTCTGGGAGCTGGGGCTGGGCGCTGAGTGTTGGGGAAAAGCGAAAACTTTGAGGCAATTCCATTTCAATTCGAGTGTGGAATTTAAGGCCATTTGCATATCAAAACCGAGGGGAAGTCCCAGCCTCGCCTGAGACGAGCCTGAATGAAGGTCCTTTGCCGCACAGCTGGCGACGATTGAGCCTGGCTGCTCCGCGGAAAACAATTAGCGCAAAATTCTCACAACTTTGCCAGCGGAATTCGCGCCCAGCAATTCCGCGTAATTGCAGATACTTTTCGGATGGGGGTGGCTGTCCAAATATCATTAACATGAATTTATAAACAATCGCGCGGAGGCTTAATTAAATTTCCCACTGCCGAGCTGCCGAACAGGAGCAAAGTGGCTCCCAGAAGGAGCAACCACCAATTCCTTCGGAGGAGCCCCCATAAAACATTCACAGACCATAAATGTGTGTGAACTTTCGTAGCGGAGAAGGGCAATTTTTTAAATAATTGTCCATAAATATAAGCGGACATAAAAAGGGCAACCGAGCGTTTAATCCGTTGTCGCATTTAATATATTGGCCGTCCCGGCGAAAGGAGTCAGTAAACTGCGCTCGCAATCCTTTGGCCCATAAAATGTCAAGGAAATTTTTATTGATGAGCCAAAGGCGAACGACGACAATGACAACAGCGTTTCATTCTTTTCAGTCGAGATTTTGCTCGTCCTTGCTGGCTCCTTTCCCAGCGCCGTACCAGTAGTTGTAACTTTTTCGAGGACACGCCATAACCGATGGCCGGGAGTTGGGCACGAAGTAAAAGTGTGTCAAAGTATTTCCCGGCACCTCCGCACTTACATATACGGCAAATATATGGATATAGTATAGCACTCGGTACACTTGCCAGCAACAAAACCAACAAATAATCGGGATGGGGATCAAAGCCTCCCGCTTACACGTGAATCCAGAAACACACTCACACTCAGATCACTTTGTTTACAAGGGGGCTTATATACCTTTTCAATATTTATGCGATTCCGTGTGCAACAATTCTCGGTCACTGTTCACGAGTCACCACTCAGGGCACTGCTCACTGGTCACTGTTCACTGGCCACTAGTCACTGGTTCCCCTGCAGACGGCGAGTCGCGTGAACCGCAGCTATAGACGTTCGATCCGCACGATGTCCCGAAATAAACTGAGTGTTCAGTTTCAGTCCGAGAACAGAGACTTAGCTGCCAGTTCGGCTGTAGGCTTCGTGCTTGGTTGCCGAACGTTGCCGAGCGACCTATGCCAACAGGCTCAAACCCCTTAGCCGACTTTATGGCCATCAAACGTGTTGTGTTTACGTTTTTTCACGAGCTCACCAAGTGGAGTGGTTCGACCAGGTTTGAGTGTGTTGCTGACTCTTGGTGGAAATTGTTGCTGGTCTAACGTAGGAAGACAAAATGTAGCGAAATTATGCAGGGTGCACTGGGCAAAAACTTGAAAATAAGTCCGTTTACATTCCATCATGGGTTTTCAAGTATTAAAATTTTGTATTGAATTACTTATTGAGTTGATGTGGAGAACTATAGATAGTCGGTCTTTTATTTAATACTATATTGTATGGATGTATACTAGTGATGTAAATTTAACTAGAAATATCGTTGTCGATGTCCATCGATGCTTTCAAATTGAAACATCGATGTTGGGTTGCTGCATCGGATCAGAGCTTCGATGCATCGATGTACGGTCCATGTTTTT
>VNJS01011198.1:34348-119757 GCA_008042575.1 Drosophila watanabei | reverse complement strand
AATAATAATAAAACAAGAGAACTAGTGCAACTTGTATTACCTGTTCCGTTCATTTTCAAGCTTTAATTTTCCAGGCCATCTATTTTTTAAATTTTCGTAATGAACTGTCAAATTTTTCACCGAGAAGAAGAAGAATTCAGAGTTGCACCGAAAAACTATCGGCTAACTATCGGCTAAATATCGGCAAAACACTCACATCAAATTTTGATGTCAAACAGATGTGAAACAAAATGGGAAAATTTGGAACGGCAAAACCTTATGGAACATCCGTTCAACGGATGGGGGATGTTAGATGTTGCCCTGTGGGAATAGGGCCTAAAGGTCAAAGTCATATAGAAAATATTACTGTAATAATCAAAGTTAGACTCTATTTTACCATTTTTAATAAAGAAACAAGACGAATTTGATGCAAAATGCATTGAAATTGTAATGAAAAGCTGTTGTTCTAGTAATTAGTGATGGTAGGAAGGCGCGATAACTTATCGATAAGTTTATGTAAAGCGACATTTTCTATGTTTGATATGTGTAATAATATAAAATATAAAACATAAGAGTATATAATAAATATATATACAAAACAATAAATAATATATAAATAATATATAAATAATATATAAATAATATATAAATAATATATAAATAATATATAAATAATATATAATAAAAATTCAAATTAGAAACAAAACTTTCCTTTTAAGCTAAAACTTTTGCTTTTATATGCTGTTTCACCGTTTAGTTTTCAAGTTCTAGAAAGTATATCTAAGTATATATCTCTGACCCTGACTAAGGTCAACCGATCGATGCGACTCTTGGAAAGTTCTCTCTAAAAAAAAAACAACAACAAATGTAACAAAACAACAAAGACAAAACACTAATTAATTGTTCTAAATGTGACACCAAAAATATCGCCTGCAGCGCGAGTCTGTTTCTGTTTTTGCCTTTTTGGAGCCACAAGGTTAGCCATAAATAGTTCTGGGAACGGAACGAGACTCCCAAATAGCTTCTCTCTCCCCCTCTCTCTCTCTGTCTCTCCTTCTATAGTTTTCTATATGTTTCGAATGGATCATTGACATTAGCCCAAGGGAGGCGGATATTTTTGGTCACATCCACACACTCTCACACTCCTCGTCTTCCTTCAAGGGAGATCTCTTATTTTTTTTGCTGGCTCGTTCTTTGTGGCCTGAAAAGTGTTAGAGCGGCTTTGAGTTGAGGATTTACGATCGCACGATCTCAGACTATATAGTGTTGTGTGTTCACGGATAATGATGATCAATGGGAGTCCAATAAACAAAAAACAAAAAAACAACGGCGACAACAAACAACAAAATGAGCAAACGAGCAACAACAAAAACAACAACAACAACAACAACAACAACAAAACGCCCAACACTCATGCCGGAAATTGTAGAACGTGTTTATGCCACAATTTCAAGTTGTTAAGCCACGCACAGTACAGGCAGAGAGACAGACAGACAAAGTGCGTCAGACGACGACAGACAGACAGACAGCAATGTTGCGCGACATGCGTGCCAAAACAGATACAGATACAGATACAGGCGTTTCATAGATACAAAGCAGATACTCAGATACTTAGATACTCAGTCAACAACAACCGTTTTCCTTAACCCAAAGAAGAGCTCTCAGACTCCTCCTAGAAGCCATCTGTAGAAAGCGAAATTGCCTCTTGGAAGACACACTTAAAGAAAATAGGTTCTATAAAATATTTATTAAAACTCTTGAATTGAAACGAAGAAAATGTATAGAATAAAGTTAATAAATATCTTTACTACATAGTATAAGAGAATACATTTCCTGTAAGAATTATAAATATTAAATTTGGTAGAAAATATATTTATTAACTTTCTTATGCAAATTATTATTATTCTCAAGCATGTTTAGCTAAAGAACCCAATTTTTTACACACTTTGTAATGTAAAAAACTCTACTAAGCACGATTAAGTTGTTATTTTTACAGATATTTTTTTATATGAAAATCAATATAATTCCCAACGGTTTTTTTTGCGTAAAAACTGATGGAATCAAATAAGGATCTTATCTAAATCCAACACGTATCAGTTAATATTATTAAAAAATAATTTGTAATAAAGTTATGTTTTTATACACCGTTTTAGGCATTTTCTTCTTAAAAATCAATATAATTCCCAACTGTTTTTAGCGTAAAAACGGATGAAATCACATGGAATCAATTAAGGATCACATATCTAAATCTAATAAGTATCAGTAAATATTAGTAGGAAGTAATTTGCAATCAAGTGATGTTTTTAAGCACCGTTTTACGCAGTTTCCTATGAGAATCAATATAATTTCCAAAGACAAAGAATTTAATCACCTACAAATTTAAACATACCTTTTTAATATAAATATATAAACTATAATTTACAAGTTTCTATTTAATAACTATTAAAGTCAAATTTTTGTTTTGTTTATAATTATTTCTTGTAATGTAAAAAAGCATTTTCTCTCAGTGCTTGCACGCTCACGCACAGCGAAGAACCTAGCTCTGAACTGAAGTGAACCAAAAAGCAAACTCGCTCCATTCATAAATTCTCCATTCAGATTTGGTCTGCAGATCACGTGCCGGCCATAGAGAGTGGGGAGCAGCACCAGTAACAGCTCCAGCTCTCCAGCTCTCCTGGTCTCCAACTCTCCTGCTCTCCAGCTCTCCTGGTCTCCAAGCTCCAACAGTTGATTGAACCGATTATTCGCATTCGTATTCGTATTAACGATCGAATTGAGTTGTTTATGGAGGTGGCACGTTGACATCAACGCCTCAATGTCGGTCCGAGCTCCAGCTCCAGTTCCAATTCCAGCTATAGCTTCACTCCCACTCCCTTTTGGCAGTTCGACAAGAGAGTCCACGACAAAGTCCAAGTACCGCAGTTTGGGATTTGTTTTCCTGATCGCCGTTTCGATGCATAAATTGGAGTGATCCATCGGCCATGCGTGTTGCATATCAATTATGCAGCTTATGCAGTTCTTTGACTGTCTTTTTAGGGACAGTGCCAAGCCCACACTTGTTTTCCAATGAATTAATTACAAGAGAGAGTTCAAGGGGGAGGGGAGATCCCTACCCCAGTGTAACCCCCACAAAGTGTGCTCCAGTTAAACATATAGCTTACCCATGGTCGTGGCCTGGTTCCTGCTGTGCTGTGCTGTGCTCTGTGTATCTTGACCTCGTTATGAGATGATCTCAGGTGGTCTCTCAGGTGATCCGGGCCGTAAATGGCTAATTAACAACAACGCATAACTCTCACCTGAAGCTAAAAGCCAGAGTCAGAGCCAGAGTCGAAATGGTAATGGTAATGGAAATGGCAATGGAAACGGAGATGCTTAGAAGCTAGAAAAGAAGATGGAGATGAAGGCCCCACGGGGGATGGACAATTGCCAATTATGTGCAGGCCCAGATCCAGTTCAAGTTCCACATTGAGTTCTGGTTACGGTTCCGACCATAGTCTAGTCTAGTCCGAGAGATTTCTTGGTTTCCATTTCAATCGCAGCAGCCACTTTTGTTCTTGGCCACATTGTCACTGGATATTGTGGCAATTGTGTCGCTCGGCCAATGTCAATTGTCATTAGATAGTCCCGCGCCCGGACAGCTCCCACACTGCCAAAACCCACTGGACCAGGTCCAGGTCCTCTCTTCCCTGGCTGTAATCCTAGACCGACAGAGTCAGTATTTTGAAAAAGACAAATCATAATTATTTTGCGAAAAGAATTCGCGAAAAGAATTCCCAACACTAATACGTGATATTTGCTGTAAAATACTTATGATATAATCGCTTACTACGTTTATGGTAGTTTTTTGTCAAGTGTTGTGTGTGTTTTTAGTCATACTTTTATGCTAACCAGGTGCAAATAGGTGTACTTTAATCGGTGAAACCTTTTTGACACCTCTGTCAATGTCAACTTTTATAAATTTTTTGTGTGTATTTTGCAACTAGCTTTTGTGTTTCTCAGCAAGGTTACGGGGTTTTTTTTATGAGTTTGGAATATTTGTTAAGCAACATAAGTCATTAAATTTATTTTAAGAAGTTAACAAAATGATTCACTCTTTTCCTCGATTTCTGCACACTTTTTAGGGAAATTTGTAACAAAATCTATATTTATCTTTTGTAGATTTGTGGGTTCGCTTGACGCTTTTATTTGTATTTATTTGAAATCTTCTAAAAATTGGAGAAGCCTTTTTAGAAATCATTAAGATAAGATAAAGATTTCCTACCAAATTACAGTTTCTAAAGTCTTGGAGGCTTATTACTATTTGTCACACTTGTAGATTTGTAATTGTAATTTTTCAAAGTCTTCTAAGAAGCTTCTTTAAGAAACCGTATAGATTTGCTACCAAATTTTAGTTCCTTGAAGCTTAGAGACCAGAAGCATTAAGATTATATTTTTTATTTGTTACTTTTTTAGATTTGTGGGCTTAGTTAATAACTTTATTTGTATTTATTCGACATTATTTGAGAATAAGGATGACTTTTAAAGAATTTTCAAGAAATCTCAAAGAAAACTTAAAGATTTGCTAATTCCCAGAAGCTAAGCTAAGAAAGCTTGAGATATAACTTCCTATTTGTCATTATTTGTAGATTTGTGGGTTCGATTAATACCTTTATTTAAATTTATTCAAAATGTTTAGAAATTTAGGACTCTTTAAGACATTTTAAGACTTTTTAAGAAATCAAAAAGAAATCTTAAAGATTTGCTAATTCCCAGAAGCTAAGAACATGAAAACTTGAGATATTACTTCCCATTTGTCATTATTTGTAGATTTGTGGGTTCGATTGATACCCCTATTTGAATTTATTCAAAATCTTCTAAGAATTAGGGAAGCCTGCTTCGGAATCTTTAAGATATTCCAACTGAAATTTAGCATATTGAAAATTACAGAGCGAGCCGCTTCGATTTCTGCATAAATGCCGAAGAATTGCCCTTTCGGTGTTCGATTCTCAGAAGAGGTCTCTCTCTCTCCTGCCCCCAGAGCGAGATGGCGACGGCATTAAGCCTGATTAGGCCTGGCCCGAAAAGAAAAAAAAAAGAAAGGCAACAATAAAGACACACACTCACAAAAGGGGGGAGGGGGGGAAACAAAACACAAAAAAAAATGTATATAAAAAAAACTCATAAGTGATGGCGAGGCGACCAAAGAAAACAAAAGTAAACCCGGCACAAGTTCAAGGTCAAGAGCAGAGAGCGGGAGAAGACCGAAGAGCGGAAAGCTGCGCTTCAGGTCCACTCCAAAAGGTGAGCTGAGCGCGTGCAAGGGAGAGAGAGTGAAAGAGAACGAGAGAGGGAGATGGCCTGCGTTGTGCAGCAGCGAGAACTTTGCAGCATCGCCAACAACAACAACAATATAATTCAACAACAAATACGCAGGCAACAATAAACAAAACTACAGCGCGCGTTCGATATGTGGAACCATGACAGGTGGAATTTTATTTTAATTATAATTTTTTATTTTAAACATTAAAAAATAATTTTATATATATTTCTATATGCTTCTTTAATGTTTAATACGAATTATTTAATTGGAAAAAAATCCACCTGTTGAAAAATTTACTAAAAAGTAAAGTAATAAAACCCATATATTTATGTTCAGTTTTTCCCCCAACACACTCTCGCTTAAATAACACGCATCCTTCCCTATTTTTGCGACTAGCACTGTTCCAAGTTGAAGTAGAATCAGCGGAGCCAGACACCAAAGCAAAAAATAAGCAACAGTCTCAGCCTCAGCAAACACAAAAGCCAACTTAAAGCCATACTTAATGAAAGTCAGACAGTGGGCGGGGCGGAAGGAGAGACAACATGAGAGAGAGAGAGGGAGACGAGGGTGTCGGGAGAGAGAGGGAGACAGGGACTCAAACATTAGAAGTGGCAAGGCAGAAACAAAAAGTAACTCTTAAAGTCCCTCTACCATTACGTCATTGAGCTTGGAATATATATATAGAAAAAATATCTATAAGCATATATCAATACCCGTAAGTAAAGCCAGGTGCTGCTTGAGAGTCTTAGATAGTGCAAAAACCTTTCCAGTAATCCCCCCCCCCCACCACAATGACTGATGGAATCAATAGATAAGATATTACCGGAATACCCTTCTCGAAGTTGTAGTGCTTGTGACGAATACCAATGGCCTATTTAATTTTCTAGCTCGTAATTCCGGTTAGATAAGTTCTTTGTTGTGACTGAAAATTAACTTGGAATGGGAAGTTCTTATATTTAGAATAGATTTATTTTTTCTATTTGGAGTTTTGAAATATTTTACCGAGAAATTATCAAGCTTCAGCGCCTGGAAGTATGTAGCGAGTGTCAAGTACCGAGTAACTACCGTTAACTTGTGCTCTCGCTCTCCCTCTCTCTCTCTGTCTTGGCTGTCTCGTTCGCATCCCTCTCTGCAACCCACACTGCGCCACTAAGACGCCGACAGCGACAGCGACTGCGACTGCGCAAATGACTTTGAGCTAAAGTCCATTGTTGTTGTTGTCATTTAAAGTCTAATCAAAACATTTGAAGTTACTTAAGAAACCTACGCAGAGCTTAAGTTGCGTTTCTTGTTTCGAATTCTTAGCTTGTCCGCAGCTTTGTCTTGGTTTCTGTTTCTGTTTCGTTTTTTTTCTTCGTTTCAGACGGAGGCAAAAAGTAAATTGTAAATTAAGTTTCTGCGACATTTTCTACACAAAAAAAAGGCGGCCATTTCAGAGACAAGTTTTTTGTGGCTTTGTAGTTCTTTGGTTAGTTTTTTTCTTCTCTTGCCCCTTCGAATGGTATTAGTAGCTTCAGAAGGTTAACTTGATCTACTTAAGGCTTGGTAAAAACTAACTAGACCTCTCTCGTTGTATTTGCCTGCAATGCACAAGCAATGGCGAAAAAGGAAGTTTTTTTTTTGTACAAAAATCATCCTTTTCTTAGGGTGAGTCAGTCTTGTGAACTTTAGTTTTGGCCCGATGCCAGCTAAGGCTACCTCCCTCACAATTTTCGCCTCGCTGCTCAGTTAGTCCAAGGTCGTCGTCCTCCCACACACACACTCACACACACACACTCGACACTACTCCACAAAAAAAAAAAAAAGATTGAAGAAAAGTGTCCCCAACGCAAACAAGCTAATGAATATGTATATAAAAGTATAAGAATCCATCAGACAGTGGTTCCAAGATCCTTAAAAATAAAGAAATAATAGAGTTTTTATAATGAACCAATATTTTAAAGTATTTTTGCGATATTTTCGATATATTTTATCGGTTAGAACTGAAACATTCGAGAGGATATTCGTAAGTCTTATAAGAGAAATAAATATTGCTTTTAAACACCATACGAAGTTCCTAGTATCCTTTAAAATCGATATATCGATAATAATTCGTATACAATTAATTAATAAAGCTCTTTGATACTGTTCAGTGTTCCTTGACGATATCTTACAGCTCATCTGTAATTTTTTACGATACATTTTACGATATATTATTAATTTAAAAGCTGACTTTTTGCTCCAACTCAAAATTCCGTGAGGAAATTCATGAATATATTATCAAATCAGAGGCATAAATAATGTTTCAAATCAAAATTAATTAATACCCCAGCTAATAACATATATTTGAGTTGTATGCTCAACTTGAAATGTATTAATATATGCAAAAAGGCTTCAAGCCATATATATCGTGTGTTGGCTTTTTCGATGTTTTTAAATCTTGTCGCATAAATCAACGTTTGAACGTTGTTTATTTTCTCTCTCTTTCTACGTTACAGCTAATTAATAATTCAGTTTGAATCTTGACCACTGTGCAAGTAATTTCCCAATGATAGTTTCTCATTTTTTCTATTTTCTATATATTTTTTATTCTTAACTAGAAAATGGCGACGGTGTTGGCGCCGGTTTGCCTTTTGTCTCTCTGCCTTTTGGTCTATTGATTTTAGCCGTGAATGCCGCCACGAAATGGAACGGAGACAAAGCCTCGAAAAAATGGAAACTCCTCCCGCCAAGTGCATTTAACCAAATGAGCGACGAGACTGGGAGGGAAATTCAAGGAGGTGGCAGAATATAGGGATTTATAGTGCTGACATTTATGGCAATGCCGCGACGCGACGCGACATGACGCCTGATGGCGGCTGACAATGATGATAATGATGATGATCGTTGTACTTATAGGACGTGGAATGTGCCACGGGGATGACAATGCATCAACGAACGGACAAAGGAAGCAGGGCGGAGACTCCACAAAAGGAGTGCAGGAGTGAGAGAGTGTTTGTTGTATGCAAAAGAGCTAACAAAAAGAAGGGTTTAGGAGGGAAATTTTTGTGGAGAGAGAGAGAGAGAGAGAGGCAACTTAGCTCCTTTCTCGTGTCGAGTGCTTGTGTTACCATTGTTGTTGCCGGCTCAATGGCTGAAAAATGGGAAAAATGGATAGATAATAACTTGTGAAAATAACTTTGGCACTTGAACGAGTTACGAGAAGGGGGAACCTCTCGACACTGCATCTCATACACGCTGTCAAAATCATGGCCCATGGTCCACATTCGACACTGAAATTTTTCTGACAGATGCGAATGTGCATCAAGTTCAGATTGCATATATCGTATGGGGATATTTTTTCTCTGTTTTGTTTTGTTTTGTTTTGTTTTGTTTTGGTGGGAGTGTGAAGCAAACTCCCCATTGAATGTTGTTGCCTCGAAATGAAATCGTTTCGATTGTCGCTTCAAGTGTCATTGAACGTTTTGGGTGGCATGGTAAAGGAAAAATATATCCATATAATGGGGAGCGAATGAATCTGGGGAATAAACGATGTGAGAGGGGATTGAGAGAGAAGTGAGTTGTGTGATTGAATTGATTGAGGATAACCTTTTTTGGGGAAGGCACTGAGGGAAAAAGTGCAATATTTGGAGATTTATTTACAATGTTTAGATTATTAGTTGCAATTGACACAAAAATAATGTTTTTTAAAAGATATTTAGATATATTTGGAGATTTATTTGCAGTGTTTAGATAATACGTTGCTATTGAAACTTAATTAATGTTTTCTAAAAGATATTTAACTTGTAATTTTACGTTTTTTTTTGTTTACTTAATATGCCAGGGAATAATTTCTAGCTATAATCAAATAAGGTTTCAAAGATTTTGAATTTTAAATAAATAAATATGTAATTTTTATGTTTTAAGTGTTTACAGAAATACTACCAACAATTTAATCGTATTTATCGTTAAGTTCAGCGTTTTCCTATCGATATCGACGGTTTAAGTGGTTTTTTTTCGGTTAATTAAATAAGCAAAAAACTAGTAACATATTTTTTTATCGAAACTATCGTTTATTGATTATCGGTACATAATTCGCCTTTCATTAATGATATATTATTATATAAACTTGTTCTAACAACAATATACAAATATTATAATAATAACAAACTAATTATAATCCCTAGTTCAAAAATATCCCATTTATCGTTTCTTGTTCGTATTTATCTATCGATATATATCAACATATTTCTCTTTATTCCATTTACCGTAACTTTTGCAACTATTTGTAATCGCTTGCTTCTGATCCCAAGATTTGTAAAAGATATTTCGTATATATTTTTCCATTTCCACTCTATCTTTCGTATTTAGCGTCTTGCCTATCGATATCCCACTTAAAAAAAAACAGCTGGGGTGTTGGGAAACCCAACTACAAATACAAAATACGAAAGATACGAATGCAACAGCAGAAATTCAAACTCCGTATCTTTCTGCGACGTTTGTAATTGTTAATTGAAAAAGTCAACAGCAACAACAAAAACTGAATTGAATGCGTTACTTTTATAACATATTTTCCATACTCACTGTTTTTATAGCCATTGCCTGTTATCGGCTTCACACTCTCGATCACTTTTACTGTCATTCCGGCAATTCACACTTGTCTCTCTCGAGTTGGAGGGGGAAATAGAAAACAAAGAAAAAGAAATACGAAAAAATAGTTGTGAGTTGTGGGAAATTGTGGGGGATTTTTTAGGGTTTTTTGTTTGTAATTTTGAGAGAGTTTCAAATAATTAATTGGGAATTGTTAGGAATATCTAGTGTTACTCTAAAAACATATACTTTTCTTTATAATAAATGCAGTGTAAGTAAACAAGACCCCTTGAAGAATCTTTCCTAGTTATTTCTGGGCCTTTCTATAGTTTATTATTATTTGATTTCATCATCTGAAAACTTAAGTTAGATAAGACTTTGGCTTTACACAACAGTTTCGAAACAGAACTACAAATAAAAGGCACTGATTAAGGCTGGAAAATGTTGCCTAAATACGTAGAAAAGTAAAATCAAGGCATGGAATGCTATGCTTATAAGGAGACGCATCCCATGCAAAACTATATGTGTGTCTTTGGTGTGTTGTTGTGTGTGCTTGGCGCGCACTTTTTTAATTAAATTCACTTTCAAAAATACCGCTAATCATTCGAACAAAAGGCCAGCGAAGCGAACATTTGCATATTCGTTTGTCTCGAATGTATTTTTTTTTGCGTTTTTGCGACTCTTGAGTCAGCAGCAGGGGGGCGTGGCATGTGAATACTGACTGGAATCACTGATCGATCTAGGCAATATGCATATATATATATATCTACATATATGTAAAAGTGAAATCCGGGGGAGATGAGATGCGAATTTGGTCACCACCCGGGGTCGGGTTGCCAATCCGTTTTTACTTGTCCCTCATCAATGGCCAACAAATTAGCCAACAAACTTACACACACACACACAGCCTTTTGTACTTGTCCGATCTCTCGGAATCTGTAAATCTCTAAATCCAACTTGGATTCCCCAAAACATGCACGTAAGTGTGTTGGCCAAAAAAATAAAACGCTGTTGCGCCTTAATTAAGACCAGAGTCAGAGTCTCCAGCCTCGAGCCTCATCGGCCAATCGGGGTTACGCAAGGCACACACTTAATGCAACCAAGTCGAAGCTGAATTAAATACACAAAAATACCGTAAGATACGGTAAAAAAATAAAAAATAAGACAAATACCAATACAAGAAAATACAAAAAGCATTTATTGCAAAAAAGAAAATACCTAAAACTACAAAAACATTTAAAACACAGCAACGGCGTTGAAGTCGTTGTGAAATATATACGATTTTTTATTATTATTTGTTTTTGCAAAAATTTATGTCAGTTAATTTGGGGTTTTGGTATATTTATGGTATATTTGTGGTGTATTTATGGTATATTTCTGGAATATTCTTGGAATATTCTTGGAGTTTTCTTGGTTAATTCAAGGAATATTACTGGTATATTCTTGAAGTATTCCTGGTGTATTCTAGGAATAATCCTGGTATATTACTGGTATATTTCTGGTATATTTCTAGTGTATTCCTGGTATATTTCTGGTATATTACTGGTAAATTCTTTGAGTTTTCCTGGTTTATTTGAGAAGTATTACTGGTATATTCTTGAAGTATTGCTGGTATATTCTTGGTATATTCCTGGCATATTCTTGGAATAATCCTAGTATATTCTTGGAATAATCCTAGTATATTCTTGGAATAATTCTGGTATACTCTTGGAATATTACTGGTATATTCTTGGAATATTTCTGGTATATTCTTGGAATATTTCTGGTATATTCGTTGTATATTCTTGGTGTGTTCCATTTATATCTCTTGTACATTCCTGAAGTATTCTTGGTATATTCCTTATATATTCTTGGAGAATTCCTTGTATATTCCGGGAATATTCCTGGTATATTTATTGTACATTCCTCTTATATTTCCCCGTATTTTCTTATTATGGGATTTTATATATATCCTCAAATATATCCTGATTTTTACTGCCACATTTTAACCTTAATCCCTCGCTATCTTCTCCCTTTGCAAGTTTTCATTATAAAAATGAGCTTTCAAAAAAGTTCCCACTGCGATTTCCTGTTAATTTAATCTCTGGTAAGGATTAATTTGGTGGGCGGGGCAGCACTCTGTTCAAGGTCACGAATCCTGTTTTTTTTTTCTTTATTATTATTATTGGCGGCATCCTTATGCAACGATAATTCGATAAACGTCCCGACATTAATCTCTCTCCTCCCCTCAACTCCTTGAAGTTCACAGTTCACCGCTAATTAGTCGCTGGAATATATATATATACTACCGATATATATGTATATATCTTTAAAAGTATATATATTGTAGGTGCCAGTTTTTTAATGAGCGGAATGCCGCCATTAACCTGGCGCCCAGTCCCCAGTTCAATAGCAAATCTCTAGAGGTTGGAGTTTGAGTCTGAGTCTGAGGCTTTTTCAAGTAACCGACAGACGACGACTGTGCCGCGAGTCACTTTTATGTTTTATGTATTGATTTTATTTGTACACTCGAAGAAAATTAAT
The DNA here is from genome assembly GCA_008042575.1 of Drosophila watanabei. NCBI lineage: Eukaryota > Metazoa > Arthropoda > Insecta > Diptera > Drosophilidae > Drosophila > Drosophila watanabei. The sequence continues at coordinate 107,408 of VNJS01011198.1, read as the reverse complement.
CAATGTTTATAAGAAGTTTAAATTCTGTTTGAGTAGTTTTGCGGAATAAGCTCTAAAAATCTTTTGATAATCATTTTATGCTTGAAGACCACACATTTTTAATAAGAAGTTACATTTTTGTAGTGCATTAATTTAAGGAAAATGTAACTTGGGAATTATAAGCCATATCTTTCTGAGAAAAATGCACTTTTTTTAAATCTATTATTTTATACTTACATTTATATGTAAAATGTTGTATAATTATTCTGTTGAAAAGTCAAAGTTTAAAGGATTTAAGACTTCGAAACATTCACTTGGGAATTATAGGTCCGACTTTCAAAATTATATGTAATATGATGTTATATAGCTTTTGAGCTATAAAGAATGTATTTAACAGACTTATTTGTCATACAAATTTGGGCTTAAGGATCTATATTTAAACATAATATAAGGTCTCAAGCTCCCCATAAATAATAATTAACTTACTTACTATATAATGGATCATAGAAACACACTTGAAAATTGTAAGCCTCTCTTGCAAAGTTTTTATAAATAAGGAAAGCCAAACTATTACAAGTTAATGACATTTTAAACATTCAATTTAATTATAAACTGTTCTTTGTGCATTTATTTTTCAATGTTGGTTAATGACTTTTGGCTGAGTGTACCGAGTTAGCCGTGCTTTTTGTTGCTGCTGCCGCTGCTGTTGCCGCTGGCGGCGGTCTCTGTTGCCGCCGTTGCGGTTTTGTGTCCCATAATTATGTCAGCTGCAGTGGCACAATCATAAGTTTTCGCCGTTGTTGTTGTTATTTTCCATGTATTCTGCGGGGTTGAATTATTTTGTGCAAAAACAAAAAACCAAACAAAATCAGAAAACATTTTTGTTTTTTTATAATTTATTAGGCATTTTGCTGGCAAATCTGCAATCCATCAACAAGACAGCAAGAACTTGGAGTTGCATGGAAGTTCTTTGCTAGAAAAAAACCGTATAAAATTTTAATATATTTTCTAGACTTAATTTCCAATTTATAAATAGTTATTTTACACTTTTTCTTGCTTGCAACTTACTTGAAGTTGCATGAAAGTTCTTTGCTAGAAAATAAAACCCTATATAATTGTTGTATATTTTCTAGACTTAATTTCCAATTTAATAATAAATTGTTGTACATTTTCTAAACTTAATTTCCAATTTAATAATAAATATTTTACACTTTTCCTTGCAGCTCGAATAAATAAACTCCGACCAAGAGACGCAATGCCCCCGAATATTAACGAAAATCCAACGAAATTTTGCTAGAAGAAAAATTCTAAACAAAGTTACAAATTCAACGAAATATTGTTAAAGACAAAGTTCTCTCTGAAGGAAAATAACCGAAAAATCTAACGACATTATGGCCATGTTGGAGGCACGGCCGTACAGGCCCTTCAAGTCCAGCGAGGAGTATCTGGAGGCCATGAAGGAGGATCTGGCCGAGTGGCTCAGCACCCTGTATCCGGAGCTGAGCATCAATGCGGACAACTTTATGGATCGCTTGGACACGGGCGTGGCCCTCTGCAAGGTAAGCTTAAAAACGAACCTTAAATGGGCGGAAAAAACAAGAAGAAAGCCAGTAAAATTTACACCTTTTCCCCCAACTCAACTGCTAAGAGAGTTCCACAGATTTCCATTTCATATATTTAGTTTTTTTCCTCGTTTTTTATGCCTTGGCTAAAAGGCTTCTCCGGCACCACTCCAGGAAAAAGCAACAACGTGGAAACGAGGTCACCCCAAAAGGCGGGGGGTTGGGGGAGGTTCATTGAGCCAAAAGCGAGCACTCAGGTGGCTCAGGTTCCTCAACTGAAAAGCGTTTTGAGAACAAAGTTCAGTTCAGAGCGAGTTCAGGCCATAAATGAGGCACTCGACTAAATGCAACCTGGCTAATAAATGCAAACAAAATGCAAATATCTGCAAGGGAAAAACGTTTTTAATGACCAAAAGTAATTAGAACTTAAGGAACTTGAAAGGAAATATATTATAATCATTAAATTGAAGAGAGGTAGCTGGAAAAAGAGGATATTAGTTAAAAAGAACAAAAGTCAGGGAGATTTTGTTTTCTATCTTCTTTTGTTCATTTTGCTGTTATATCCTTTTGGCAGGCGCCCAGCTTGACATATGCTGCCCATCCCTGACAAAGTTAAAGTAAATAAACAATATTTTTCTCTAGTAAATTGAGTATTTTTAAAGTGCACTTAAGTTTTTTTATAATTATGTTTGCATTCCTCGTATATCCTGTTATTAGGCTCCCAGTATAATATAAACTGCCCATTCCTGTCTTTAAACTCGATTACTTTTGTTTGGTTTTCAACGGTTTCTGTAGGGAATTGAATTTTAAAATAATTACTTCATCGTCAGTTAAGGTTTTTTTCAGCCTCCTTCATTGCTAAGCATTTAGTGCCCATTCCTGTCACGGAAAATTCTGTATTCAATAGTTTTAGTTAAAAAACAATTATTTTATAAATATTTCTAGCTAAATATTTGGTTTAAGTATAGATTTTTGTCACGGAAAATTCTGTATTCAAAAGTTTTAGTTAAGAAACCAATTTTATAAAGATTTTTTTAGCTAAATATTTGGTTTATTGAAGATTTTTTATGCATTTTTCTTAGCTTTTCTCGTATATTGTGTGTTTCTCATGCTCACAGCTTAGCATATGTTGCCCATTCCTGTCTTTATAAATATAATTCAAAAGGTTCAGTTAAGAAATTTATTTTTTCTAAAAAATTTCTGTAAAGGATTTAAAGATTGATGAGTTTTTAACAGGGATATTATAATATATTATAAAATAAATCGATTTTAATAATTTTTAATGATCAAAAAAATAAAAATCAGTACATAATCATTATCACTTGATTTTTAAAATAATACTTATAATAATTACGGTGCCTGGTTTTTAATTCTTCTTTTTTTCTTTCGAAAATCTAACAATTTCTGCAACAAGAAAACAAGATTTTTTTAAAATAAAATTTTCTAGCTAAATACTTCATAAAATAAAAATGTCGACTTTTTGAAATCACAAACCAATTCCCAGACAGAATGCTTGGTTTGGTGTTTTGGTTTTGGTTTTTGGTGGCACATGCCATAACCACAGCCCCTGCCCCTGCCCCTGCCCCTGGCTGTGCCTCAGCCTGTGCCCTGTGCCTCTGTTTTCTGCACCCAATCCTCACCTGGCTCCACATCTTCCCCTTCGCCCTTGCTGCTGCTGTGTTTTCTCAGTTTTTCTTTTTGTTTTTTTTTTTTCCTAGTTTTTAGTTTTTTTTTTGCTCAGTTTTTTCTTGGTTTTCTTTGGCGCTGAGTGGCGCCAGTAGCACCCGACATCGTCACGCTGGAGGCCAATAGCAAGACCTCAACCCGTAGACAATTTGTCTTGACTTGTTGTTGTTGTTGTTTTGGCCCGATGTTGGAGTTGGCGGGGATTCGTATCGGCCACGAGATCGGATTCGTATGCCCCTTTCCTTGCCTTGTCTCTTACCCCAAAAAAAAAAAAAAAATAAGAAAAGAGATCTCCTGCTGCGAGCCGAGGAGCTGGGCATTCTATGTTGCCAATGTGTGTGTATTTTGGCCAAAAAGAATCCATGCTTTTCTCAAGCTTCACCCTTTGTAAGCCAAGTTTTGTTTGGGATTTTTTAGTGTGAAAATTTGGAGTATAAAGTATAATTTATAGTTTAAATATTTAATGGATTTTGTTAAGGATTTTTAAGTCTGTTTAGGCTTTAATTATTATAGATTATATTATTTATTTTTTTTTATTTTTAATAATAATCTCTAAAATGGGGTTTTTTTATTTTTTTTTTAAATTTGTTATTAATAGTTTTATACATTTCTTTTTTAATTTTAAGTATTTAAGTATTATTCTAAAAGAAAAAATTTAAAACTAAAAATAAATATATATTTTGATATTTAAAGTGAAAAAGAAATATATAAAATTATAAGTAATAAATTAAAAAAAAAAACCTGAGAATTAATTTTAATTTGAAGATTATTATTACAAATAACAAAATATTTTAATATAATTAATATAATTAATATAATAAAAAGAAAATATTGATATATAAATAATAATAATAAAAATTTTAATAATAAATTTAAAAAAAACAATAATTTATTTTAATTTGATTATTATTACAAATAAAAAAATAGTTTTATATAATTCTTTAAATATTTAAATATTATTCTATAAGAAAATATTTAAATACTGCAAATTCTTAGGAAAAATTTAGGAACCACTTGATAATGTAGAAAATTTTTAAATTTTCAATATTTTTCAATTTTCTACTTTATAAAGTAGGTTCCTTTGTTTGTTTTCACAATTTGCAATATTCTTCCAGTGTCCAAAGTCTGTTTAAATTTTTATATAATCAAAGGAGCAAGAAAATATTCGAAACACAACACTTTAAATGACAAATTGACAACACTATTTGTGGCAAAAATACAACTCAGCAGACAAATGCTAAACAGTGTTGAAGAACATATAAATTATTATTGAAACTCAAATTTCAATAACATTTACAATTTATTTATTAATAAAAGAAAGAAAATGCATAATTGAATATATAAAATATAAATAAATATACAAATAATAAATAAGAACAATACTTTTTTACAAGTAATACTTATTCTTATAATTATTATGCATATTTATTTATTATTCACTCCTTGTTATACTTAATCCTCGATTACTTTTGACAAAAAATATGTACTAAGAAGTCTTGCCTTACCCACTGTGACCCCACACAGCGACTCCACCTGTACGGTGGGCACTCGGGCAACTCCTCCCCTGCTGATCCCTATCCCGGACTATCCTATCCAGATCCCTCGGCGAGTGCTCGATATGGTGATGGATATGCCGCTTTGATCTTCTGTCTGTCGTCTGACGCTGTCTCGAAATAAATGAAAATGACTCACGGAGAGGCGACGAGACCGGAGGAATCTGAATCTGAATCTGAAAAAGGAGGTGGAGTTGTTGCCTCTTCTGCCGGAAATGTCATAAGCATAAATATAATTTTTGATAATTGTGTGTGTCGCGAAGCGTTAATGGAACTTTAATTGAAACTCCCCAAGAAAACACAACAAATTCAAAAAATACAAAAAGAATATATAAGACAGCTGGAAGCAGTTCCCTTCTCTGCTCTCTGTGATGTCTTCATCTCTGTTCCTACGAAACGACGACGATCGTAATTACCACTTTGATGGCCACTTTCAGGGGGGCCAATTAGCCAAAAAGGCAGGAGAAGGAGAAGGAGAGGGGATGGAGAAGCTGGGAGATCGTTAGCCGGTCGTCTTGGCAGATCATTAGCGAATTGTCTTAACGATCTGTACAAGCCAATTGCTTGCCAATTTATCTAGTTAATTATATGAATTTTTCTATAGTTAGAACTCTATCTAAAGCATAAAGTGTGCATCCGAGTTTTTATGTAGTGTTGCAACTTTGTTGCCGAGTGTTTTCCGCCTTATTCCGCTCGCTCTGCCTAATTGAATTTGATAAACAAAAAAAGAAAAAAGAAAAAATTATATAAGTAAAAATAAAATAAGCACCGACCAACCAATTATAGACGATAGATAAGCCAAAACGGGGCTAGATATGCCTTACTTCCGTAGATATCTGCGGTTTTTTCAATGGGAAAACGTATTTCAACTTTAAAAAATTAACCATCAAGAGGAATAGTTCAATAATGTTGAAAAATATTGATATAAAGCTATGTTAAATAGCAACAAATATCACATTATATTTACAAAATATTGCACACTACAAAGGTTATTGAATATCAAAAGTAAAAACGCAATTTATGTTAAAATATCGGTAATATTAATATACTCTATTAAAGACAATATTCGGTAAACTAATTTGTATTTTAGTTATTATTTATTTTTCTGTTAAAAATTTCAATCTTTTTTATCAACTTGAAATAATAATCAACAAAGACTAAGAAACGAGACAGCTTCTTGACTCGAGTTGGCATCCCCTTTTAAACCAAGACAAGTGGCCAGTTCCTTTCTCAAGTTTATAGCAAGTTGGCCGCCCCAAAAACTGTCAAAAGCTCTTTTTAAAAAAATTGGAATAAAATTCAAGAAAAATACAACTTAAAGGGCGCCGGCTTAAAAACAAAAGAAAACTATAAATATATAAGAAACCCATGAAGGAAACCCTGAAGCAAAAAAAGAGGAAAACCCCCGATTACACCTGAAGATAAACCCGAAGGAACCCCAGGAAAAACAATTATGAAAACGTCTTCAATGTCCACACGCGCCTTCCAGTCATCACCAACACCCACGAGTGGCTTTACTCCACCGTCCACCAAAGTGGCCACATATTTTTCCCGGCAACCAGATTCTGTCCAGACTCGTCCCCGGAAGCGGAAGGCACACAGTCAGCGCCGCTGGGCACGTGAGCGCAGTGCCTGCTACAAGGAAAGCAGCTCTTCCTCCTCCGAAGACGAGGATGAGGATGAGGAGGAGGATACCAGCTCGGAGAAACCCAGCTCCCGATCGTCTTCGTTCTCTGAGGAAGATAGAGTTACCAGCACCGAGGATAAAGCATCATCGTCATCCCCAAATCCATCGCCTTCATCCAGATCAAGTTTGCCTTCCAAATTGAATTCATTTTCCAATTCAAATTCATCTTTTAAATCAAATTCATCTTGCAAATTCTCTCGTTCATCCTGCCGTTCATCTTCCCGTTCATCTTCCCGTTCATCCTGCCGTTCGTCCTCCCGTTCATCTTCCCGTTCATCTTCCCGTTCATCCGGCCAATTGTCATCCGGCTCTGTCACTCGCCCGGCATCTTTATCGCCCTTCAGATCGGTGTCATCACAATCCCCGTCCCGTCCCAGGACTGGAAGTAAAAGCAACATGTCCTGGAGCCACTGCTTGCCGAGTCCAGGCAGACGCCAGTATCGCAGTCGCAGTCCTTTGAGAAGCGTGGCGGTGGTCAAGCCAAAGAGCGGCAGCAGGAGTCGCAGCAGGAGCAGCAGAAGCAGCAGAAGGAGGAGCAGCAGAAGGAGGAGCCGTTGCCCAGTGAGAGATGAGAGATCTCCCAACACCCAATGCCGCAGTCGTCGGGGTTACTCCGGCAGAAGGACCCGCAGCCGCACACCCCTCGCACCACCACCACGCTTTTATCCCATCAGGGATAAGGATCAAGTCTCCAATCGCTCTCGCTCCCGCTCTCGCTCCCGCTCATCCCAGTCCTTAGACACCCCGAAAGCCGTGGAACAGTACCGTCATCGCTTCCATATAACGGTGGCCAGCTTGGATGCCCGCCCGATGCCGGCGCCAGTGATCAGTTTCCGGAATGTGGGCCTCCCGGAGTTCACCCGCCGCCAGATGGAGCAACGGGGCTACGCTGAATTCTCACCGGTCCAAGCCCAAGTGTGGCCCCTGGCCAATGCCGGACGCAATGTGGTTATGATCTCCAGTCCGGGAACAGGCCAAACCCTGGCCTTCCTGCTGCCGGGCATCCGTTACATCTATCGCAACCGCCAAGCCGGATCAATGGGCGGACCCTCGGTCCTGCTGCTGGTGGCATCGCGCGATGCTGGCATCCAGCTGCACCAGACGGTGGAGACCTTTGGATTTCCCGGCATGCGAAGCTCCTGCATTGTCGGCTCCGCTCACCGCCAGTCCTCGATAATGGGATCCTTTCACCATGACTGTGACTTGATGGTGACCACACCCAGCCGCGTTTTGCACATCCTCAACAGGAATGACGACCTGGAGGATGATGGTAACAATGACAGTGATCCGCCGCTAATGGATCTCCATCGATGCATGTATGTGGTAATCGATGGCATGGACCGGATGCTGGACGTCGGCCTCGAAAGTCAGATGGTGCGCATTATCCAGCGTTTGCGTCCCGATACCCAGCTGGTGACGAGCTCCTTTGCCTGGACTCGGGCCGTTCAGCGGATTGCCCGTCGCTACATGGGCGACTATACGATGGTCCGGGTCGGTGAGGTAGCCAATATCGATATTGGATCCGCCACCCGGCTCTCCGCGTCCATCGAGCAGCGTGTAAGGGTCATCGAGGAGGGCAGGAAGCTGGAGTGCTTGAAGGAGGAACTGACCACGATCTATGATGCCAGCGATAGGCCCGGCAAGGTTTTGGTCTTTGTCCAGCGACGCTCCAGTGTCGACCAGCTGGTGACCTTCGTCCGGGTCTTTGTCCACTGCCATGGCATCCACAGTGGCAGGACCAACACGGATCGGGACGAGTCGATGCGTCAGTTTCGTCAGAACGCCTGCAATATTCTGATCACAACCGATCTCAACTCCTGCGGCATGGACTTGCCCCACATACGGCATGTCATCAACTATGATTTCCCCGAGTCCCTCGAGGCCTACATCCGCCGCATGGCCAAGATTGCCACCATCAGCACCAAGGACTGTGTCTCCGTTAGCTTCTTTACCAGCGAAGATGAGCGCCTGGCGCGCTCCCTGTTCCATCATCTGGTCAAGACGGAGCAGCACGTGGAGCCCGGTTTGCGGGATATGGCCCAGGCAGAGGAAGCCAAAAGGGGGCCGGGCGGACGAGCTGGCAGATCGGGCGGAGGTCGCCTCGGAGGAGTTGATGATGAAGCCGCCGAGGAGGCCAGGGCCAGGCGCAAGCGCATGCGCAACCGTCGTCGCGCCCAGCTGCGGCGTCTCAATCGTCTTCGGAAGAGCCATCGCTAGAGGGGAGTCCTTTGAAGGAGTTGAAGGAGTCTGTCTGCCAAGTCTCTTCAGATCCTAACTCCACTGGAAAGAAATACACGCAACATACTATCATCGAAACCAGGACCAAGACGAAGACCTCGAATTCATGTCCACGAAGATCTTCCATACAAAAATCCAAAAATCCAATCAATAAAGGTTTATCTATCACACAATAGTTTGGGGAAGAGGTTTGGGTTATGTGTGGGTTCTATCTATGCTTTAATGTCACTATATATCGAAGATAAATCGATTTGCCGATTAATTTTATCGATTAAAAAGGTAAAATTAATTGATAACATTTTTATAGCTTGCAGGGTTTGCTAAATCTAATCTAATCTATCTAATAAATCAATCAATAAATTAATATATTTTTCAATGTTACTATATATCGGCGGTAAATCGATATTTCATTTATTTTAATCGATTATAAAAGCAAATTTAATTGGTAACACTTGCAGGGTTTCCTAATTTTAGTCAAAAGTTTGCAATGTGATGAGTAATTTCCAATCCTATAAAGTATTTCTATATATTCTTAATCAGAATCAACAGTCGAGTCGATCTAGCCATGTTATTCTGTCCATAGAAACCTACGTTAACTATTCCCTCATTTGTGAATTTAACTGAATAACAAATTCTTTGTTTTTCAAAATGAAAAATATTATTTATAAATTAAAGATAATTTTCCATATAAAATAAATATTTTGTTATTTATTTTTGTAACCAAGAAAATCCAAGAAAACTTGATTAAATAATTACATTTTATTGTTTATTATATATGCATAACCTAAGGACAATATTCTTGTATAAAGTATCAAGTTTAAGCCCAGAAAATAATCCAAGAAAACCTCATGAAAATGTCGCCTACCTATTGTACAATTCGTATGACATATATGGGTCACACTGGTCAGTGGTCGGTATTATCTATCTTTATATATATATTCCAAGTTCCACGTTCCCAATCACCGGGAGTTATTTAGTTGTTTGCGCCAAAAGCAAATGGAAATGAATCAAAATTCATTACAGCTGAATTTATTGTGTTGACCATTTGATTTCCAGTTTCAGTTTCAGATATATATATATATCGCAATGCTATATCACCGCCCGATATCTGTCCGCGTGGCCAACACAGGTGGCTTGGCTTTGGCTTGCAGCTGAGTTTTTGTCCACCAAAACAATAATACAAAAAAAATACAAAAAACAAACTAAAATAAAATAAAGAAATAAAGCAGAGAAAAAAAAAAAACACAGAATTAAAGGGGGGCGGTCGGGCCGTGTCTAATCCGATTTTGACTTTATTAACGGTGCAATTTGTACCGACAACTGGCAACGGGCAGCGAAGCCAACTGGCAGCCCAAAAAACTCCCAACTTTTAACTCCCAACTCTTGATCTCCCCGAAAAAAAAAAAAACTGCCAACTCCAGATCCTACACACGACGTAAAAGTGTGTAAAAAATACCTATCGAAGGTTGAATATATTTTAATGCCTTAAAAATATCGAAAATCTTATCATTTATACAACTTTCTTGTCTTCTGTTGCCCTCTTACTGTGACACACATAAAAGGGAAAGGTCCGATAGGATTTATCGATAAAAAATTTGGCACTTTTCGAGATATCGTAATCTTACAAATTTCAAATATTGTTTATTTTTATATATAGAATCTCTTAAAATAGGAATTATCGAAATTAAATATATCGAAAATACTGGTAACTTTCGTACATCGAAATTAAAAATTATTAAATTAAATATTATTGTAGAAAAATGAAGTGCTTTTTCACATATCGTAATCTTACATATTTCAAATATCGTTTATTTTTATATATAGATTTTCTTAAAATAGGAATTATCTTTAACTTTAATTTATCGAAATTAAATATATCGGAAATACTAGTAACTTTCGTACATCGAAATTAAAAAATATTAAAAATATTGCATTGAAATGTCGATTTATCAAAAATGATCTAAAAAAAACATCTAATTTATTTTTTAACGAACCGAATATTGAATTATCGCTTATGCATACATATATATCGATTTATGTATCGAATTTCACTCCATTTATATATATATACTGTATTACGCTATATTTTTGTTATTTTTTATAATTCCCAAGTCGTAAGTCGTAAGCATTCTGGAAAAGGAAGCTCTGGCTTTCCCTTAAGCTTAATTTTTTTAAATATTGAAGTATCTATATAGTTAATGCCTTCATAAATTTATACTATAAATTACTTTTACATATTTTAATGAATTATTTTTTATTAGTTCATTATAAATCTTGATTTGAAATTAATAACCAAATTGACATAAATTAAGATTGCAATCAAAATTCAAGACTGTTTCTTTTGGTGTAACAACTACCGCCGACTCCGGAGCCCCAAAGCGATTATTATTTATGGCTGCGAGTGTTGGCCCCACACTCTCTGCCCCTCCGACCCCGCAACCCCTCCGAACCCCCCTACAAATTGTATGCTAATCGCTTGGACCCCAAAGACATTGGCAGCTGTCCCAAGTGGAGCTGGACATGCTCCGGGGACCTGGACCCGCAACCTGGAACTCTCGATTGTTTTCGGCGAGTGCGCCTGATTTATGGAGTGTCGCTGACTAATTTCAGCTCCTTGGGGTGTGTGTGCGAGTCTAAGCTGAGCTCTGAGTCCGAGTCTGAGTCTGAGCTCTGAGTCTAAGTCCGAGTCTGAGTTGGAGCTGCGTTTTTCCGGGCGACGACTGCAAATAGTAATGACCATTCTAGGGATGGCAGAAAGCGTGACAGCCGCCGCTCACGATCAGCTGCGATTCGAAACTGAGAGAGGGAGCTATATTTAGAATCGAAAAAGGTCAGCAATTACGGGGGAGGTACAACTTCCCCCCTTTAAAAAAACAACAAAACGATTGCCCAAAAAAGGAAATCGATAAAACAATCGATCGTTTTGGGGAAGAGTGAGTCATCGAAGCAATTGTAACAATTGCACAGTGAAGGAAAATAAAAAGGAAACAGAGAGCTCAAGTTGACAAAAAACACGATATATATTAATATGGATTTAATTTTTATTTCATTGAATTTTAACAAATCACAAAAATATCGATCGGTAGAGTTATTAAGTATCATCAATAAACTATTTTTTAAGTTATTTTTGTACTTTATCATAATTAAATCTTTTAAAAACCAATTCTCAGCAATTAGCAGCAAGGGCACACTAAGCAAACTGCTACAGTTATGAACCTGGTCACACTAAGCACACAATTAGAAGCGAAAGCAGATGGGGGAGGTGAGGCAATGCCACCAGATTTTTTTTGCAAAACCAAACTCCAGCTCAGGTGGTTCCCACGCACGGGATGCGTGGTGAGCGATGGCAAACTGTCAACTTCTGTCAGGGCCGACAAAATAAACATTTCAAAAAGAAATATATAAAAAAACTAAAAAACAAAAGCCAAAAGCTAACCGAACAAACTCTTTTTTTTTTGGTGAATTGAAAAGCCAAATAAGAAAACAGCGGCAGTGGCGTGGGTTGTCGTGTCAGCGACGTCCAAGTCGGGCCTCGATCTCGCCGTCACGTTTGCTTAATAAAATTAATATTTACATATGTTCCGTATTTACACACACAAAGTTGCTTTTCTTTTTTGTTGGCCAAAAGTGGACAAATAGCCAAATAGACGGCGGGCATGGCCAGGCAATTTGCACGATCCGGAGATTCGCCGAGGTGATCCCAGCCAACACGCATCATAATTCGTCCGTGATGATCGCTCGTAAGGGGATTTCGTGATCAGTGATCCGTGATCCGTGATCCGTGATCCATGATCCACGGGAACTGACTCACTGAATAAGGAATCGCTGCCAAAACGGAAATGAACCAAATTAGGAATTAGTAAAGATATTGTTTCTATTTTCTTCAAATCATTTTTTTAATAATTTTGAAGCTAATTGCAAGAACTCTCTGGAGTTTAATTGGTTTTAGGGATTTCAAATAAATCAAAAACAGTACCAAAAAGTATGCTATGAAATATTGAATAACACAAAAGCATGTTTTTTTGTACCTTTTGAATATCCTTTGGTATTATAAGGGATTAGGTTTGAAAACAGTACTTGTTGTACTCAAAATCAATCGGAAAATTATAGATGTATCGATATTGACCCAAAAATCGACATGTAAATCGATAACTTGACGCTGTGCGATAAATTTATATTCTGTTTATTATTATAATTTATTTATTTCGTTATGTTCCTAGCACTAAACTATATATACTTATTTGTTAGACACTTTTCGAGAATATTAATTGATCGCTATCGATATTTTAAGTATGAGTTGTTTGTTTGTTTAAGTATTAAATGTTTAAATGTCATTTAATCGATATTTTAAAGTTGGCGATATTTTCATTTGTCCTTTCAATACAAATACACAAATAATTTGTTTAAAAAAAAACCCAGAAAAGAGTTTAAGAAGGCGCTTGAATATGTTTTCTTTGTAGAACTTGTAGACTAGATGAGATTTTCCACGATTTTCCACAATAATGTAGGGAAACTCTAGAAAAAACACACAAGTGAATATGTAAATCAGCGAGGATTGGTTCGATTTTATTCCTTTTTGGCTAATAGATAATCAGATAATGCAAGTTAATGGTATTGGTAATAATCCGCTGGCCAAAAAAAAGGCAACAGAAATCCGTAATGCTTTTCTCGTGTCTCTTGACTTTTCGGTTTTTTTCTTGTTTGTATTTTTTTTTTTGTTTTTTGCTGTGTGTCTGTTTTCTGATGTTTTTGGCAATTGGAAACAGGAAACACACCAAATCGGACAAATTGGACAAGCGCGACAAACAGAGATCTCGACATTTTGGTGGCTTGTTCTAAGTCTGAGTATCTCAGTATCTCTCGGGCTGTATCTGTATCTTTAGATACTTGTACTCGCGGCCAGCTCTCACTTTAGATCGGACTCTAATTTGGCCAGAGTCTAAATTCAAGTTTATAACTAAAGATATGCTCAAACTTAGCAAAGGCATATAGCTCTCTGGCTAACCTCGATTGCGTTTGCCACATTTTTTAACAACTTCACCCACATTCAAAATTCGTTTTGGCTTTGGCCAACAAACCAGTTCGGTTTGTTTGTTGTTTTTCTCTGTTTTTTTTTTTTTTTTTGTATTTTTCCTCCCGTTTCTTGGGCTTTTTGGCATCGAATTCTGCCACTTTTTGGCCATATCCAAAATGCCCATCTAGCCGGGCTTTTGTTGTTTTCTTTCCCGCCCTTTTATTTTCTTTTTCCCTCTGGAATCCACTCAGAAATAAATAAAGCAGAAGCAGCCACCTGACCTTATAGAGTTAAGTCTAAAAATTAGCTCTCGATCATTATCATTATAAAGCGGGGGCCCCATTTAAGGAAGTGCGTCTATTAAATGTTAAAGGTATTTAGCCAAATTAATGATGGTTTTATGTTGGCAATTAACAGGAAGATTAGCAAAATGGTAACATTAGTAAAGCTACAGTTAATTACAGTAAATTATTTAGTAATTTAAATACTATAAATCGGTCTTTAATTTTGGATCTCAAAAAGATTTCTCAGTACATAGAAATTGGTATTAATGTTTGTCTTGTTTTAAATAGTTTTGAAAATAGCTTCTATTGTATTTTCCCTAAATCAAAAAGTAATTAAATTAGTAATTTAAATACTATAAATCCATCTTTAATATCGCATCTGAAAAAAGTTTTCTTAGTACATTTAAATTGGTATTTATCTTTGTCTTGTTTTAAATAGTTTTGAATACAATTTTTCTAGTTTCCATTGTATTTTCCCTAAAAATTGCATCTATTTATTTTCTGTAATTAAAACTAATGATAGAAATATGTTTTTGTTTAGTTTTTCTTGTATTGTTTATTGTAGTCACCGGTTGAAAATAGTTTTCGTGTGAAATCACACACACTTGTAATTGTTTTCAACATATGGTTTTTAAAAATAAAACAAAGCCGAGCTCTTTAGTGGGTTAATTGGGTTGGGAGAGCTACCTGCTCGAATTTCAGCCGCCACTTGTTGCTCATTTCCAATTGGATTCAAGCCAAGCGGAAATCTTTTTAATTTTCTGCTAAATTTGGTGATATCGGAATAAGTTATCGCAATTAAAATCCGATAACTACAGTTTTTGTATTGTACAAATGATCATTTTTATTCATATCGTGTTCATTAATTTCATTCTAAGCTTAGTTTAATTTTCTATCAACGATAAATTCAGTAATTTGCTTATCGCTCTTACTTATACTCTTTCTTCTTATTTTATTTGGATCTATAAAATATATACATTTTCCTTCCATATCTAAGAATACTTTGTGCTTCATTTTAAGTTGATTTTTATTCGCCATGATCTTTTATTGCTGATGTCATCGATATTTTCATAACTTTGGCTATCGAAATCTCTTTTTTTTTGTCTACTTTTACTTATTATTTGTGAATTTAAAAATATACATAAATACTTATAAAGTCCGAGGAACCTGTCATCGATAATCGCACTCGGAGTGATCTCATCGACTTCGCTGTTCTATCGCTGCTAGATTCCTATCGAAATCTCCAGGGTCGCTGCCGTGAAGTTTTCCCACACACACCGCAGCAAAGAGTGTGAGCAAGAGAGAGAGCAAATAAAGTGTAGACCAAAGCGGAGACGGCGATCAAGAACGCCTTCTATGGGCATTATGGAAATACCGTTACCTCCGAGAGATCAAAAGACCTCCGAGAGCAGGTGAACTTCGCTGTAGATCGATCATTGCCGCCACCGACGCCGCTTCGCTTTGTGTAGAAATCATTTGCAAGCAAAGCGAAGCGAAGCGATCGAAGCGATCTATCATTGCCAAAGCAATATATATATATAGTATAAATATGGCATTATATGTATGGTAGGAAGTCATCGCCATGGGAGAACCTTGAACCCAAAGAGACAAGCCCAAAACTTCGCAGAGATACAAAGATAAAAAGATACAAAGCCGCTGAAGAAATATGATTTTTCGATTGTGAATGGGCCGCGGACAGTTTTGTGATTGAGCTTGGGGGAGCTCCCCCCCGCTCTTTTAGCGGGGCCAATCAATCGCTGACTGGCAGTCAGTCAGTCAGTTGGTGGCAAAAAATAACAGCAAAAAATAAACAGTTGAAACGGCGGTAAATCCGCTTAGCAAAACTCCAAAAGGAATCACAGATGCCTGAGTAATAGGCAATGTAAATAGCACAGTGTTTATTCGTAAAGAAATATTTATTTTATCTATTTAATTTATTATTAATTATCATGTCCCAAACGAATGCAAAAATGCAAATTCGAGGAGCCTAAAGAATTTTTGAACTATTTTAAGCTGCCTTAAAATGTATATTAAAACGTAAGCGGTTTCCCTAAATAAGAAGCTAAATATCAATCGAAGATAATTTTGTAGCTTAAATAATCAACTTTCCTTTGTTTTTATATTTGCAATAATATTAATACAACATTTTGCAACATTCAATCGATCTGATTGACGCTTTTTGCGTTCCACTGTATTATTAACTTATTTCTGCTTGGTTTTTTTGCATTTGCTTTTGTGATTCGTGTTGTTTTTTTTTTGTCTTGCCAATTTTTTTACGAGTTTGTTTTTTGTGCAATGTCATTTTATTTATTATTTGACTGCTGCTGTTATTTCTGTGTGCGCTTTAATTTTGTTTTATTTAATTTTTGGCTTTTTGCGGAAGCAAAAAATGCGCTGCGCTGCGCTGCTGCGTTGATGTTAACGTTGACGCCGCCCGCGCTTACGTCGCCAGCCGCCGGTGTTACGGTATAATGCGACAGACAGCGTTTCTTTTCTGTTGTTGCAGTTGCTTGATTTTTTTTTGCAAGTGCTTTCAGTTTGTCATGTAATGTTATTAACGCCATATTGACACACATTTTGTGAGCAGGCAGAAAGCGTCAAAAGAAAAGAGCAAAAATCTAAGCTAATTACGTGACGGCTAACGTAACTGGAAAGCCTGCGGTGTACCTGTAACGCATGCACGCGAACACACACACACACACACTCCTACAAACGTTCTCTCTTACGCCTTTCTGCTGCTGCCTTCTTGTTATTCTTCCACCTTTATAAGAGAGTGTGTGTGTGTGTGGATATCGCATCATCGTCACGTATTTGCAATATGAAGGAAGTGGGAGGCGCGGCCAGATTGAGTGAGTGGGAGGGGGCGGTCACAGGTCGACCCACTTTCCATCTCTTTCTGGCCCTAGCTTTATTCACTTAAGAAGAAGACAGGAAAGTATGAGAGCCAAGAAGAAGAGGGCAAATAGGAAGAGAACGCGAAGCTAGAGTCATGTTAATTGCGGTTCGACACTTGACTCTGAAGATGCGGATGCGGATGTCGAGGCACTGGGTTAGAAAAAAGAAGAAGAAAACGGAGAAGAAAAGGGAAAAGCAAAAGGAAACGATGCCAACTAAATTAAAGCTTCACTTGTTTTATGAAAGAGGATTTGTAAGGACCAGATGCACCTTAAATTTGAATGCATTTTTGTTTAGGCCTATCGATTTATCGTTCGTAAAATGCACTTGCACTTGCTACCACAACCATAACAAGTGGCACGTGCCACGCGCTGTTGATGCAAGAAAGCTTTTTTTATGTCATAATAACCATTTCCACGCCATCTCTTTCCCACCTACACCACGCGCCAATCCGGCAACTGTCGAATTTCGAAAGTGAAAATGTGATGCTGCCGACCATCAAATATTCATGATTCTCTATCTCACTCTTTCTTTTTCTCTCTCTGTTTGTCTGTGTCGCGCGCCTGCACTCTGCATGCATTATTCAGATTAAGAAGAAGAAGAAACAAAACAAACAAAAACAACACACGCACAGAGTTACATACAGCAGCGGTGAGCGAAACAGAAGCGAGGATAATAGGCAAATGTACCCCACTTTTAAATATTGATTAATTTTCGCTCCGTAAGGTAAATAAAAAGTACATTTTTTATAAATTCAAGCTGAAAAGCATATACTTCTTTGGCCATAGCTGTATAAGCTTCGATTCTAAGCGCAGCCTCGACTTCTGCTGTTGCTGCTGCCGCTGCTCGCGGCCAAAGTGAAACCAAGGCCCAAAGTGAGCTTCAACTTCGTGGGCAGCACAGCTGAGAGGGGGGAGTGAGAGGGCGATGGGATGAGAAAGAAGAGGAGTATAAAGTAAGAAAGAGGAAGCAACAGAGGGAGCGGGAGATGCATTTAACGCCTCTGGGTAGCCGAAATGGGTTGTTGTGGGCGTTGCAGCTTACCTTGCGAGCGGCGGCATGATAACAGCACCACAAAGAAGAGGAAGAGATGGGGAAGAAGATGGAGAAGAAGACGAAGTTTAAGGAGAGTTCCAGGTAAAGCAAAACGAACTCAAAATGCTCTTTTTTTATAGGTAAAAAACCCTGGAGTTTATTCTTTCAACAAAAAAGCTTTTAAAGAAGAAAAAACTTTGAATTTGGGTTTTATTTATATAGGAAACCCCACATTAACCGCATATTTACACAATTTCCTCCAAGTCTCCACTAAAAGTACCTGTGGAGAGTTTCCTCTCTGTGAAGTTCTGTGAAGAGCTCTCTCTCTCTATTGGATTCATCATTAGAAGAGATTTGGATCCCAATCCGTATCCCTATCGCTCTTTTCGCTCTCTGTGTATTCACCCTTGGGATGAAAAAACGTCAGCGGAGCGTCATCGTCATCGGTGCAGTATTGCGGGTTGCCCTTATTTGGGGTTAGGGTATTATGGCGAGGTGAAACAATAAACACCAAATAAAGCATTTGTCAGATATCCATAAACGAATGTGTGGATGTGTGCGTGCCTGTGGTTGTTGGTTGGTTGGAAGAAGCTGAAATAATAATATTGTTTAAATATTAAATTATTACAACAAAGTGTGCATAAATGAATATGGAATGATGCAAATGCAAATGGAAATGGGAATGGAAATGGAAATGGGAATGCATGACACGTCGAGACACGATTGAAGGGGCTTTTAGCTGATGTTACTTGCGTCTTTCGTCTTGATTCAGATTCAGATTCAGATGCGGGTTGGGTTTTCTGGGTCTTGGGATCTCGGATTGCGGATGACATAACCGCAAGCGTCAAAAAATGTGTCAATTACAGATGTGAAGTCTTCACAAAAAAAATCCCCTAGGATAGATATGTAGATAACCCCATTTCCCATCTGTCCCAAAATGTTCACAACTGAGACGCAAAGAGACAACTATCAAAAATAAAAGTATTGTCGCGACGTTGATCGTTCAACGCCCATTGCAGGTTGTCTCTGGCAAATCTCGGCGAGAATCGGGGAAATTCGGGGGAAGGGGACTTGGCCCCAGAAAAAATGCCGTGCTAAATTCCTTAGGCGCTTAAAAATAAAACGTTTTCTAGTTTTATTTTTTGTATTTTTGGCGGCTTTTTCGCTGCAAATAAAATAAAAATACTCTTTGGGGAATTTGTAGTGCCCTCCGGCGGCTCATCCACCTCATCCTGCTCCTCATCCACATGCTAATCGCTCTTGCTTCTCTTCCCTCTTGCAGCACGCCAACTATGTGCGCCAGGCGGCGGAGGACTATCTGGCGCGGCGACAGGCGCGCAACAAATCGATGACCCGCTCGATGACCTCGGGCCTAGCCGGACCGATCCTTGCCCTGGGCAACGTCCATTACCTTCCGGCCGCCAAGAGTGGCACCTTCTTTGCCCGCGACAATGTGTCCAACTTTATAACCTGGTGCAGGTGAGTTTTTAATAAATACTAGGAATATTTTTAACCAGGGATTAAGTGGGGTCAGAGATCATTTCACTTTTTAGGATCTATTAGAAATCAGTTCAATAAGTTGGTTACAGTACATACATACTTAGTTCCTTTCTTACATATATCCCAGTTGAGTTAATTTCTAACTTATCCATTTCCTATCTTAGTTCCGTAGTACTTTCTAGCATATATAATTCCTTACTTTCCTAGTACTTCCTTGGTATTTTCTTAGTACTTTCTTAGTACTTTTGTAGAACTTTCTTAGTACATTTATAGTACTTTCTTAGTACTTTTGTAGTACCTTCTTAGTAGTTCCTTATTACTTCCTTAGTACTTTCTCAGTTCTTTCTTGAAACTTTCTCAGTTCTTTCTTGGAACTTCCTTAGTATTTCCTTTGTCCTTCCTTGATACTTCCCTAGTACTTTCTTTATACATCCTTAGTATTTGCTTTGTACTTCCCTATTACTTTCTTAGTACTTCCTTAGTATTTCCGTAGTATTTTCTTAGTATTGCCTTAGTATTTCCATACTTCCGTAATTTCTTAGTACTTCCTTAATATTTCCTTAGTTCTTCCTTATTACTTTCCTAGTACTTCCTTAGTAATTCATTATTACTTCTTTAGTAGTTACTTAGAACTTCCATAGTACTTCGTTAGAACTTGCTTAGTATTTCCTTAGTATTGCTTTAGTATTTCCATACTTCCGTACATTCATAGTACTTCCTAAGTGTTTTCTTAGTACTTCCTTTGTCCTTCCTTAGTACTTTCTTAGTACTCCCTTAATTTCTTTCTACATACATACATGCCTTAATTTCCTTCCTTTTGTAATCCCCTCCAGAAAAAGCCTAAAGATCATCGAGTGTCTGCTGTTTGAAACGGATGATCTGATCATGCGAAAGAACGAAAAGCACGTGATCCTCTGCCTTCTGGAGGTGGCCCGTCGTGGCGCCAAATTTGGTAAGTCTTCCGAAGAATCCCCCTTCTGTAGTTTCGGGTGAATCATTGACTCCCTTGCAGGAATGCTGGCACCCATGCTGGTGCAAATGGAGCGACAAATCGATCGGGAGATCGCCGCCGACATCAAGGCCAATGGGGCCGCCAATTCCACGGAGAACGGAACTCAAACGGAAGCCATAAACTCTGGAAATAGCATGGCCACAACGACGACGACGACGACAATAGCTACCACCACGACGACGGTGGGCTCCGAGACGGATCTTTACGATGACAGTGATGACTCGGAGAACGAGGATGATGGCGACGAGAATCCCATGCTGATGTACGGACCCCAGCCCCAGATAATAACCAATGATCTGAAGAGTCTCGATGAGATGGTGAGTGAGGAGATATATATACTTAAGATACTTAAAAATCAAAATAGATGCAGAAATCAGCAAGAACCGGAAATTAGTGAGACCAGCGACGGCTTAAATTATCATCATCAATGTGTCATCAGTGTGTCATCAATGGGACCAGCTCAGTTTATGATGCAAAGTTATCACTTTTTTTAGGAACTGAGCTTAGCTTTGTATCTTTTCGTCTTAGTTTTCCCTTTTTCCTCTTTTCTTGCTCCCCTCAGGGCAGTCCCTAGTCCCCTATTTCGAGTCCCACTCCCAGTGTCCACTTTTGGGTTTTCTCTTTGTCCCAACTCACGATTTTGTTTGTTATTGTTTGGCCCAGACTCTCGTTGTTGTTTGTTTGCAACTGCTGCTAGTTTTCTCATGTCCATTTTTAGCCATGGCTCAAGTTTTCAGTTACCCAAAAAAACCAGAAACCAAAAACCAAAAACCAAAAACCAAAACAAATCAGAAGCAATTGAAACCGGGACCTACATATTTTTTTTTTGTTGGCTCCTTTTATGTTTTCTTCGACGGGGTGTTATGAGAGAGGGTTTTCCCTGCTCAACTGCTGCCTGCCATGTTGAGATGTCAAATTAATTTGACAAGATGACGATGTGCCAACAACAATTACAACAATTGCAATTGTCAATGTAATTGCCAAAGTGTGACGACAGCAGCAAACAGCAACAAAGGATCACATCGGATCGGATCCGATGAGGATCATTGGTATTGGTCTGGCCGGCGCGCAATCGAAATCATTGACGGCCAAACTAATGAAAGCCATGCAAACATTTCCTCACGCCGCCAGCAATAGCAGCAAGCTAAAGCTACACTGGGAGAAAAGTATTAGTATAAACAAGGATTTAAGATCAAAAAATATTTTCAAAAATATTTCTTAAATAAAATTTAATATAAAAAGTATAGGAAAAAGGGGAAAAGAATGGAAGAAAGGTTAGAAATAATTTATTTTGTGTGAAATATATATTTTTCCTGTTTAAAATTAAAACAATATTTAAGAAAATTCCCAAGAAAATGCCAAAACTATTAATATATTTTTATTCTTTATTTAATTTGATATAAAATATAAATACTTTCATCTAAAGTAAAAGATTTTAAGAAAGCAATTAAGAGAATTAATTATTGGCTAAATAAACTCAAATGTCTCAAAATCCAGATCTGGATTCGGATTCTACAAAGCAAATTACTTCTAAAAGAACTCCCTGCTTTTCAACAACTAAACGAGGTTTGAGTTTATTTCCCCAATAAATAATTCCCTTAATTACTTTCTTAAAAACTAACCTCCTATTTCGACCAAATTTTTCGGTATTCAGAGCACCTTTTGTGGTTTTCCGTGTAGTTTAGCGGCAGTAACATGAGCACCAAGCAACAATATTCGACAGCTGGGGGATGGATGGTCGCTGGATGGATGGGACAAGCAGCAGCCGGGACACGGACACGGACACGGGACATAGACCCTCCTCCGCCGCCTCCTTCTCCTGCTACAGCGCCGCGCAGCCAACTCTGGAGGCAGCCAATCAATTTGTGCAGCAGCCACGGCAGCAGCAGCGGCAGCCAAATCAGCAAATAGCCTCAACAACTTGTCGAAAATCAAATGATGTGCCACCAACAGCAAAAAAAAAAGGAAACTAAAAGAAAAGCAAAGAAAAGCAGAGAGCCAAAGCCAGCCACGATCATTTGTCGAATCTCGGAAAGTCTGAAGCTGAAGCTGAAGCTGAAGCTGAAGCTGAAAACTCTGGCACGTCCGCATCGCTCGCTGTCTGTCTGGAATGGCTGCCAATGCCTCCATTGGCTTGGCATGCGATTTATGGTTAGGCCAGGATCACATCGCTATATCCCCATCGCAATCCCATGGCCGGAGCTAATCTCGTATGCGTCAGAGTCACGCCGATCCCCGATCTCTGGCAGATCGCTGCCATCTCTCGCTCCCCCTTTACAGTCGAAAGATTTATTGTCATGTCGGTGTTCCAGCTAGCTGCTTGGACAAGCCATGGAGGAGCACCACCAACAGCAGCAGCTCCACCTAAGCACGCATCCCACAGCCGTCGCTGCCGCCGGCGAAGGAGTTTTGCAGAAAGTTCAAAGGTGCCAATGCGTTGCCTACCTGGCTCACTGGCTGACTGGCTGGATGGCTCCTCCACCGAGCTTTGCCACAAAACTACAGTAGCAAATGGGTCTCGAGTCGATGGATGGGCTGTGGGATGGGTAGCCAGGAGATGAAGCGGCGACAGAAGCTTCAGCACACTGGGAATGATTTTTGGGAGAGAATTGTTATGACAATAATTTCCAATTAATAAAAGAGCTGATTTTACCCTTTGTTAAATTTAAAAATTAATTACAAATATTGTCAAATTCAAAAGTATTATCTTCATGATTCGATTATAATGCCTAATCCAACGATTGTTGTATTTAATAATTGGTGAATCTCTCTAAAGAGATAGTATGCATTGTTGTATTCTTATTATAATCATTGGAGAGAAATATGTCTTTGTTATGCCAATAATTTTCAAGTAATTATTGATATGATTTTACCCTTTGTTGAATTTAAAAATTAATTGCAAATATTGTTAAATTCAAAGTTATTATCTTCATGATGCTATCATAAAGCTTATTCCAACGATTGTTGTATTTATTAATTGGTGAATTTTTGTAAAGAGATAGCATACATTGTTGTATCCTTATTGGAATCATTGGAGAGAAATAGGTCTTTGTTATGTCAATAATTCCCAAGTAATTATAGATATAATTTTACCCTTTATTAAATTTAACAACAAATAAATTTATTAATTGGTGAATTTATCTAAAGAGTACACATTGTTGTATTCCTATTGGAATCATTGGTGAACCCATAATTAATAATGTTTTGTTGTTACAATTATTTAATCTGCATATATGGCTATTAAGCAAAAAAGTATTCATTGGTAAAACGTTTTATTTGTGAGTCTTTGTTGGTGAATCTCCATTGGTTGTTGAAGTCGTTGGTGAATCTTCAAGGATTCCTCTGTTAAAACCTTTAATTTGTGAGCTTATGTTGGTGAATCTCCATTGGAGTCATTAATAAACCTTCTAGGATTGTAGCTCCTTCTATCTGCTAAAAATCTTCAATTTCTGTTTCCGAACTTTTATTTTTTCTAGTGATTTTTGTGACAGTGTATGAATGAGACCTAAAGACGGACCAGACCAAGTCGTCATTTGTTTTTCTGCCGCCGCCGCCACCGTCGCCCGCTGGGACGGACGAGAGCCGATCGCTGGCTGGTCTTTTTTTTCCAGGCCAGCTTTTTCCGACTCCCATGGCCCTCTTGCCTCTCCCTAGGGCCAAGGGTAGTCATAGCCACAGCTCCTTCGCCTGCTCCTACTCCCACTCCTGCCTTTTGTTGATTCCCCCGTCTGGAGATCGAATCCGAGAGTTGCCCCGCGCCAGAGCGGATCATTTGTTTGTTGGACAATGGCAGCGCGTGAATTTATGCAGTGAAAAACTATTTGGTGACCCCGATGCTCGTCGTCGCTGCTCCTTTGCTTGGCAAACTGCCACTGCAGAAGTCGGCGAGTTTTTTCTTTGTTTTTTTGGGAAGTTGGGGCACTGATCCGGGGGTCAGGCTTATGCAATGCTAAGGGTCAGAGCCACAGCAGGGAATGGACACTGGGACAGCGGAGTTTTGGAAGCTGAAAGCAGAAAGCAGAAACTCTTGGAAGAACCCTGGGAATAAACCCTTGAAGGCTGCATTTTAATTAATATTTAATTGCTTATAACCTTTTATGGTTGAAGCACATTTAAATGCAAATGAAAGCAATTAATTTAAAACAAAATAATACAGACTGTCATCATTAGGTCAACGTAAATGGGCATTTGCTGAGAGGAATGATACATATTTGACATATTATAATCAATCACACAATTAAGAATAATAATTAGCTCTCTAAACTAATTCCATTTTACATTTTTCCATCCATTTCACATATTATAATCAATTACACAATTAAGAATAATAATTAGCTCTCTAAACTAATTATATTTTTTATTCATTTCAATCCCTTAGGTCCGGGATCTCGTAGAGAAGTGCACATGCCCCTCGCAGTTTCCCATGGTCCGAGTATCGGAGGGCAAATATCGCATTGGCGACACCAAAGTTCTCATCTTTGTGCGGGTAAGTCGCCAAGTTGTAGCCAAAGGTTAAGGTATCGTATCTCCTAACCGAATCTCAATTCCATTTACAGATCCTACGCTCCCACGTCATGGTGCGCGTCGGCGGCGGCTGGGACACGCTGTCCCATTATCTGGACAAGCATGATCCCTGCCGGTGCCGGGCCCAGCATCGCAGCTCGGTGGCCGCCCGCTTGGTGCCGCGACAGTCGCCGAACCATAATCCCAGCAACGGGATCGAGCTTCACAAGGCGCAGGTGATATTCGAGAGGTGAGTCTGGAGTCTTTGAGTTTTGTATTACCTGTAGACATATATACTATATACGATTGTAGGGTATTTGTTGTTTTATTCTTTTTTATATACACTTCGGCTTCCCGAAGCTAGATTTCTTTCTAGTTTTTTTTATTAATTTTTGTAAATTTATTAAAAAATGTTACTTGGACCTCAACAAAAGCTATTAAGGCTCATTGGTGAATCTTTATAAGGACAAAACTTACTTATTGGTGAATTTATTCATTGGTGAATTTGTTCATTGTTGAATTTATTTATTGATTGGTGAATCCTCAAGTGAGTTCTGGTTCCATAACACAACTATTTAGTTTGCTAAAATAAACTTTTCAAAGGAAGTGTGTTCATAGGTTAATGTTTAGTCAGCATTGGTGTATATTTATTGGAATCATTGGTGAGATTATTATAAAGGAAAATCTTATTTCATTGTAAGATTAATAATATAAGCTCAAAAAATATAATTATTTAATTTATTAAATGCGATACCTTGTCGAAATCCATGGTGAACTCTCATTGGTGTGTTTGTTGTTGTATTGTTGTATTTTTGTATTATAGGTGAATTTGTTATACAATTCATGAATATTCTGATTAAAACCATTTTCCTTCTTTTCCACAGGTCACCGCCAACAGCTCGACGCGTTTTCAACACTCTAAATGGAGGAAATGGCGCAGGTACAGGATCGGGACAAACCTCAACGGCTGCAGTAACCGGAACTGGAGGCGTGACTACTGTGCCGCCTCCACCGCCGCCACAGAACGGTAACAGTTTGTCGCCCAATTCCGGCAAATATCGCAGCCGCAGCCCAACGCCGCAGCGCAAGTTTCTCAACCAGCAGACGCCGCCGAATGGCGGAGCTACTGCCGCCGTGGCCTCAGACCAGCTGCTGGGATCCCCCAGCCTGGCGCGACGCTCCATGTCGCCGAGCCCCCGGCGGCTGATTGATATGCGCAAGAAGCAGAGCTCCCTGGACTCGTACAGCAGTGGCCCGAAGTCCCTGCCCGGGGGCTACATTTGCTCCCTTGATGAGACAGCCGGAGCAGCAACAAATGGTGGATCTGCAGCGGTTACAAACTCCGGATCCGGATCCGGATCGGGAGCTGAGCAGAGCGGAGCGAACAAGTTCGAGAACATCAGCGACAACGGGAGCGAGATCAGCGACGAGGGATATCGCAGTCTGGGCGTGATCCAGTCCGGAGCCCAGAAGCGCGAGTCCCTGCACAGCCAGGCCTCCATCGAGGACGCTGAAACCAATGGTGAGTTGTGGAGCAACTAACTTCTGACTTTTCCTGCTGAATTCTGTAAATTTTAAATCCTTTTTACAGCGCGTCTGGATCAGACTTCGAGTGACTCGCAGATCTCGCCCTCGGAGGAGCCCGCGGAGAAGACTTCCGTCGATATGCTGCAGGAGGAGCACCAGGAACTACTCAACGATCACGATCAGGATCCGGAGGAGGACTACTCCGTGTGCGATGGCCCCCAATCCCTGCCAGCGATCCTCAGCAGCCACAAAATGAGCAACAACGACAAGTTTGAGCAATCGGGAGTCTTTATCACCGACGATGAGATCACCGTGGACATGGCCAAGACCAGCCAGGAGGAGCAGGAGCAAACTCCCCCAACCCAAGCTCTCAGCAAGATTCCCCGCTCCCCGTTGGCCCAACGCCGCCGGCGAAGCATTGACAACAGCACCTGCGGCGGCAGTCTCCAGGATCTGAGCAGCCGCTCCACGGGCTTGCCTTCCCTAAGTTTGGCGCCAGCGTTTAGCCGGAAGCAGCCGGTGTATCGATCCGTGCGCACGCGCAGCTCCCAGGCAGCAGCTACAGGTGCACCTGTGGCGCCTCCCCGTTCCCGCCAGGCCACCCAGCTGCCCATGGTGCGGGATGCGACCAATACGTGGAGCGGACGGGCTGTTACTGGAGCGGCGGCGCCAAAGAGACGGCCCACCTGCACGGCCGACACCTTTGTGGCCGCGCCCTTTGAGCGCAATGGGAAGGGACGCTCCTCGCAGATCCTGTACGACAGCAACGGGCGGCGCGTGAGGAGCGGCGCAGGATGCAGCAGTTCCCTGACCACGTCCCCAGTGAAGAATCATGCCTCGTCGCCGCTGGCCCAGCAGCTCCTCGAGGCGGCCAGCAGTGCCAAGAATGATGCACAGATTCTGGAGAAAATGAAGTCGTTGCTGTCGCGCTATGCGGCTGGGAATCAAGGCAAGATGGGATCGGGATCCGGAGCTGGAGCTAGCAAGGCAAATGGCAAGAAGACGCCCGTCTATGAGGACTTTACCACGGCCTGGGTGCACAGCAGCGGGAATCTGGAGCGTTCGGAGAGCTGCTCGCCGCCGGCCAAGGCACGTTCCAAGCGCAGTTCCGCCGCCAGCTCCTGTGAGAGCAATCATTCGGGAACGGGAGCGGGAACGGGAGCTGGAACTGGAGCTGGAGCCTCTAGTGTGGTATCGCCGAGGCGTGAGAGGGGCATGTCCAAGATACCGGCGCCAGTGCGCCAGCATACAGAGCTTTACTAGCAGCGCCGAAGGACGCCAAGCGTCCCGGTGATGAGCCACGTCCGTTTCCAAGCCAAGCCGAGGGTTTTCTGAAAAGCCTCCCTAAAAAGTGAGAAGGGGAAAGTGAAGAGTGGAAAATGGGAAATGGGGTTTGTGGGTAGTAGTAACAACACATAGGACAAGTCAGGATTTAAGAGCCAAGCTAGGAATTGCCTGGAAGTGCGTGTGTGTGTGTGGGGAGAGAAAGAGTAGATAATGGAGAAGGTGAGACTAGAATCCAGGGGAAGAGAAGAGAGATAGAAGCATAGCCTTAACCTTAGAAATCGGAATCAGGATCGAAGAAATGTGGAGTGAAGAAAGCTGAAAAAGCTGAAAAAGCTGAAACTGCCTCAAAAGACAGACAGAAACGGTTTAGGGAAGATATGGATATCGGTTTAAGGATCCCTAAAAGCCAGAGATCCTTGTTTTTTAGCAGCATTTACCTCTAACCAAGTTTATATTTTATTTCCTGTCAAATTCTACAAAAAACGAGCAATTAAGAATATATTCCAAGCGATTTCTGTTCCATATATCAAGCACAACCTGTAATCCTTGCCATTGAAACCCTTTTCCGCCTTTAAATCTCTCTCTCTATATCTCTATATATCTATGAATATATTTCCAAAGAACTATAATCGAACCTGGAAACATTTAATTTGCATTTTAAATCAAATATATAAATATATTCTGCTAAACGCTGAGGGCAATCGATTGAACGAGGGAATATAACCGATCTAACCGATATATACAATCCAAAATTTGAGACTCGAGTAATGAAATTTTAATCAATTTGATTTTTTGCGTTGTTTTTAGGCCTTAGAAAGCATGAATTTTAAAACTAAAATGAAGAAATATTAAAGACATATGTATCAGGGGTGCCCCCAGTGAGTCGCTGTGGTTCATGGAGAAAGCAGCCCAAAAGTATAGCCTACTTTTGGACGCCCTTTCGAAATGATTTCCCCAAATACGCAGCGACTTTTCTGATATATCGCATATAGGAACATAGTTTTCTAGAAATTTTTAAAAGCTAAAGAAAACCACATATATATCTCAATTCTTCAGATTCGGATTCGGATATTTATTTTTGTACGTTTAATCAAAGGAAAAAGTGATGAAAGTGAGCAAGTAAGAAAGCTTTTAAGCAAAACTAATGACTTTTATATAAACAAAAGTTATGGAAAATAGGATTCGCTAGAATATGCAGCACGACGCTCCTCACAGCCACGGAAAAACATAAAAGAGAAACATAATCTGCAACACACACACACACACACACATCACTGGGGGGGAGGGGGGTTAGTGATACAGTGCGACACACAGTTGAAGGACATTTAGTTGGAATTTGTTATCATAATTAAATCAAAAGTTCAGACGAAGGACTCGCACTGTATTTGCAAAGCAACAACAACAAACAACACATGAGATAAAATACACACAAAACAACAAGAAACGTTCACAAAAAAAATAATATAATTAATTAATTAAAAACATAAAAAACCTTCAAATAACTTGAGAAACTTATAGCTTTTGAATGGAAAGAGTTTGTAGAATAATTTGCAGAAGAACTTTCTTTGCTTTCTTTTTCAATGTTGACATTTATATAGTTTAGTACATAATCAGCGTACCTACTATATATGTATGTATATACATTATATTATATAATTATATAGATTGTAAATTGGGTTTCAATGTTTAGAGTTTATAATTGTTTAGTTTTTCAGTTTATTATATTTCCTTATTTGATTTTTTCTACTTGATTTCTGAGTTGTTTTCTTTTTTTGTTTGATTATAAAACCAAATGGATACCAATTTAAAATATTAAATAATTAAATAACAATTCAATTGTTTGCATAAACACACACAACACACACTACACACACCACACAGAGTTAGTGCTTGGACCCGCTAGACAATTAAGCAACAGGATTTCGATTTCAATATCGATTGAAAAAACATATATAATATATATATCTTTGAACATATAAAGTGTATTTTAAATACGAGCGAAGAGAATGTCTAATTATCAATTAATTTCGAAAGCAAACTAACTATTACAAATGGAATATAGAGATTAGCAGCATAATAATTAATACAATTCAATGATTTTAATCACAATGAATTTAAGTAATAAAATATATATAAAAACCAAACTTTTGTTTCAACTTATTTATTTTTATTCACATTTTTTGTGCTGGAATCGAAGCAGTAAGGAAAGTTATTACAGTTTTTCAGTTCTACAGATCTCCGAGAGCATCGAGTCCTGCCCCGGGACCGGCGCCCATCTTGGCCTTGTCCTGGCTCTCGGTCCAGGCCTTGGCGATCATCTGTTTGGTCTTTGAATCGCCGTCATTGTACATTTTCTTCATGATGTTAACGAGCGCCGATTCGGCGTTATCGCTGTCCTTGCCCATTTCGGTGTCCTGCTTCTGCTTGAGCCGCTTCTGTATGGACGTGAGCACGTCCCAGTGCTCGCCCTCCTTCACCTTCTTCAGGTAGATGGCCACCATGTCCGTCTTGATCTTCCGATAGCTCTTTCCCACATCGATGCTGTGCAGCAGATTGTTCACGCTCAGCCCAAAGTCCTTGCCACTCAGATCGCGGACATGCAGCTTCAGCGAGTTCTCCGTGTAGTCAACGGTCACATCCTCCTCCGTGCAGCCCTGGACGCCGTTCAAAGTAATGAAGAGCTTCACAAACTTGGGGCTCTGGTCCCAGCCATAGTCGGTCAGCTCGTGCAGATATCTGTGAGGGAGTTCGGTAATTATTATAAGTCGGGAAAGCAGAGGAGGGGATCCCCACGGTACTCACCTCTTGGCCTCCGTGCCTGCGGCCTCGCGCTCGGCCGCAATGCGCGCCTTCATCTCCAGATTGACAATTTCCCGCTCGGCCTCCGCCTTCGCAGCGGTCAGCACGCCTTTGACGCGCACGCTTTTGGCCTGCTCCAGGAAGGCAGTCAATTCCGCAACATCGTTCTTTAGCTGCAGCGGAGAAAGAGGAGAGTTCCTGTATGGCAGTTTTCAAGTATCACAAGCTAACAACTTACCGTTTCCATGTTATTTAATTATTTATTATTGAAGATTTGAAGAACAGAAATTTCGAGCAACTACAGTGCTGCCAACTTGTTGTAAAGAAACTGTAAAAACGCCGGCCCCACCAGTATGTACTAGAAAATGCCAAAACGCATTTATCATACAAATCTAGCTATAAAATTAACTGGTAACACCGAATTTCAGTGTTAGCAAACGCCAAACGGCAAATGCCGAAAATCTGAATCTGCGTAGCACAAAAGATACTTCCAGCAAACACCGAAAGTGGGTAGTGAAGTTTAAGTGATAAAAACACACAGTGAACGAGAAAAAGCGAAAGGTAAAGTAAAGTAAAGAAACCAATCAAAACACAAAGAACGTTTCGGGTAAATCGTGCTGAGAACAACATATGACAACAAGTTGTTGTCGCGAAGAGAATGTATCCGTGTGCGTGTGCCTGCTGGGTAGTGTGAGTGCAGCTGCTACGGTTTTTAACAACAATTGGACTTGTGGTTGACCTTCGCTAATCGAAAAAAAAAACACACGACGTATCTGTATCTGTATCTATCAGTTGAAGACACAGCGCTTGAACTCTTCCAATGTCACGACAAATATACCTGGCAATTGTGCGGAAATGCGTACAAAAAATAAGAGAATAAAAGTGGCACACAACACACACACGCACACTAGTATATCCCCATTTTACTCGTCTTTTGCGCGCGCTTTCTCTGCAAAACGCAACCATACACAGAGACAATGTAATCTATTACTTAACAACACTACGCTCTGCTCTCCCTCTTGCTGTGCCGCTCTTTTGCAGGTGGGCTCTCACTCTCTCGAATATACATTCGTATTTTTTGTAGGTTTTACTTTCTTTTTCTTGCCTTTTCGGGGCAACCGGCTGTTGTTGTTGTCCCATACTAGTACTCTTTGTGATTGTGTGTGTGTGTGCATGGATTGTATTACCGTTATTCCGGTCCGGCAACCTGTTTTCGTTGTTGTTTTCACACATTCTTATGAGAATTCCAATCAGAGTCTTTCACTTTCCTTAACCAACAACAACTTTTCATTGCCTAGATCTGCCTCGGCTCTCCCTCTCCATAACTTTGCCTCCCCCTTTATCGGTTTCTCGCTCTCCCACGCAAAAGTTCTCTTTTGCACAAGTACAGTTTGTTATTTTGCAAGAAGGAAAATAAGAAGACGACGCATTACCATCAGCAGGCGTCGCTCTCACAAGTACACACGTACTCCAAGTATTGGCGGCTTGCAATTTGTTTTGATTGCAACCACAACAACATGTAAAGTGGAGCGACCTAGTTAATTTTGGGCTGGTTTTTTTTTGTTTGTGGTTCGGCACGTACGCCAAAACATGTTATGCCTGGATTTTTCGGGTTTTTTCGGCCACTTTCGCTACACTGGAAAACAAGAAGAAGCTGAATGCACCCGAAACCAGAACGTTTACAGTGTTGTAAAGTGGTGCCTTGTAAGCAGCTGGCAGAGCTGCCACCTTTTTGGACCCGCCAGTGACCTATGTTAATGCGTGTGTGTAGCTTGTCACGTACCGTAAAATCATAAGAAGGAAGGGGGGTGGACGCAAATAATAAAGCGAGCGTGGGTGCTGCAATATTAAGTTCTATAATTAGCTGTGAAAAGCCACAATGCCCCTTTGAGCAGCTGCGCTCGCTCGCTCGCTTTATCGCTGCTGCACGTTTTCTGCGCTTCTTTTATCAGCGCAACAGCAACAGAAGCTCACGCAGACAAAGAATATCAACAACAAAAGAGCCATTTGCATTCATTCGCATTCGCCTTTCGTTGTTGCTGCTGCTGTTATTGTCGTTGTTGTTGTCAGGTGGCAACCCTGCCGGCCTGAATGTTATGCAAATTGTTCTCTCTTTTTCGCCCATTTACATTGACTCCCTCTATCCTGTTCTCCCGCGCTCAACCACTCTCTTTGCACTCTATCTGTATCTGTTGTAAAGTACTCCGCTCATGTGTGTGTGAGTTTTTTTTTTCACAACCGGAATTTTTCGCTGTTGCTTTTGCTGCGCGCATTCTCACGTACACACACGCAACACCAATACCATCGGCTGCGGTAGAGCAAGCGGGACAGCACGAGCACAGAGAGAGCCCAAGAGGGAGCGAGAGAACTCGCTCAGCTGCTCGCCTGCGTTATCATTGCATTCGCTTTGTACACATTTCGTACATGCGTCGATTTTCGTCAGTTTCGTCAATTCGCCTTTGTGTTTCTTCCGTGCAGACGCGTTTTTCCCGAGCTCTTCGCCTCGTAGCTTTCCCAATTAAAAAAAATAGAAAAGATACTGAAAGAAGTGCTTTTTAAATATATTAAATACATTTTAAATCGAATCGAACGTTGTGCGTGTTTAAGAAGGTAAAGTTTCAATGATTTCGTGGCAGCTGTGTTGATCAAATAAACAACAACTCAAAAAAACGTTAGAAAGACAGTTGAAGGCATTCGTTTTTAGCCGCATTTTCACCTCCAAAAAAGAAGCATTCACATAGAGACACAGCCGGTGCATAAAATCACACACACTCGCATCATACAGCCAGGCTGAGGCACTTTCAACTTGAAAAAATCAGTGTCCCCAAAAAACTGAAAAAAGTCTGCGAGACGTACAACAAAAACAAAGTAAAATCAAAACGACGAAAATAAGGCAATAACAACAAAAGAAGCAACGCACCTGGAAGAAGAAGAAGAAGCAGAAGCGACGGCGGCGTTTCAAAAGTCACGTCACTCGCTGGCGCTCTCTTTTTCCACCCATGCATATTGTTTTTGTTGTTTCTGCTGCTCCGACAGAGGGAGTCGAAGTGTAAATGCAACGAGAGCGCGCGCTTTTACGTGTAGTTGTGTCCCTTTTTCGCGTCCCCAAAAAAAAACACACATTAACAACATAAAAGTTGCACTCGCTTTGCGTATATGTGTATGTGTAGTTGTGAGGCCCGCGCGTGGCTTAGCCAGCTATCTCGCTCACTCCCTCCCCATTCCCATTCACCTCGCTTGCTCTGTATTGTTTTTGTTTTTTGTTGCTTGTATTTAAAACATGTTTTGCTAAATTGAATTAACACTGCCCTGGAAGTAATATACACCACTTGCTGGAGCTCGCGGCGTGCCTGATAAGATATTTTAAGCATTTCAGCGGTTAATGTAGCGAAGATTCAAAAACTCGTTATCGCTGTTGTGGTTTTTTTTCGCTCTTTGTTCTTTTCTTGAATGGTTTGGTGGCAAACAAACTGATAAAGCATAGTTAATAAACATCTACCAAGGCTTCCATTTGCATTATAAAGTGAATGCTGCCTATTTGTAGTTGAGTTGAACAAACGTATTTGTTTCAAAATGTTTGCAAATTCCAACTAATTTTGTGGCTTGCATTTTCTGTTGTAATAGTGCTGCAAATGCACACTTACCAACACTGGTCAAGCGAAATCAGCTGTTCATTCGGCGTAAATGTATACCAACTTTTGCAGCCATCTTAAAAAATAATGTGTATTTTTACATATTAAATGTATTTCTTTGGCTTTAATTAATGAAACATTTAGTTGGTTATTTGGTACCTATTACTCTCTTACAGTTATTTGCTGTAATAACCACTTGTGGGAATCGTGCACTTACCAACACTGTCTGCTGTTTCCGCCTCAACAACTAACTTGAATATTTTTGTTTATCTTTTTTGCAGCAGTAGCAGTAGCAGCGACGCCGCCGCCATTACCAAATGCAGCCAATTACAGTGAAGCCCGGGCAATGGATGTTGGCAATGCAAGCGCTGAGAGCAACGAACGAAATAATGGCCGCGCACAAATAACATTAGCACAAGCACTAAAAAAGTAGCCACAGTGAAACACCTTTAACACCACCACCACAGCACCAAAACAAACACACGAAACACTCGAGAAAACAAAACAAGTCACTCGCCTTTAGTTGCTCTACAAAACCAAACCCCCAAAACAGTCAAAGAAGTGAGAAAATATTCGACAAAACAACAAAAACAAAAAACCAGAAACATTTAAACAAAAAAACAAAAGTCAAACCAAGTTCAATCATGTTCAACTTCCACAAGCCGCGCGTCTACCGCTCCGCCGATGGCTGCTGCATTTGCCGCGCCAAGTCGAGCAGCTCCCGCTTCACGGCCTCCCGCAAGTACGAGAAGGAGTCGATGCAGTGCTTCAATCTCCACGAGCCGCGCAACGGCGAGATCTGCAACGCCTGCGTGCTCCTGGTGAAGCGCTACAAGCGCCTGCCGGCGGGCAGCAAGCGTCATTGGGGTCATGTGAGTAGAAACATAAGTAAAAGTGATCTAAGTTATTCAACTAATCATTATTATTCCCCTTTCCAGGTTGTGGATGCTCGTGCTGGTCCCGGCACCAAGTCCCTGGCCAAGCAGAAGAAGCGCGACAATGCCGAGGCTGCAGCAGCTGCAGCTGCTTCTGCGGAGGTCAAGAGCGTGAACAGCAGCAGCTCATTTCTGCCCGAGAAGTTTGCCAAAATCTTTAAGAAGAATCGCAAGGGCAAGATCACAGCAAACACAACAGCAGCAGGAGCAGCAATGGCACCAGTTGCCAGACCCAGCAGCACCTCGCCCACCTCGGAGCACAATCCCAGCGATTCCAACGAGAGCTACGACGACGACATGCAGCCAACAACAAGAGGTGGAGCAGCCATCTATCAGACACGCAAGCGAACGGCAGCCGCTGCCTTGGCCGTTGGAAGCCCAGGAAGCGACCCTGTTGAGCCCGTTAAGCGTCCCAAGCTCACAGGCAGCAAGCGACGCCGTCAGTTGCCACCGAAGAAGGGCCGTCGGGCCGTTGATAATGTGCCCTTCTTCGAGGAGAGCGATCTGGTGCGCTTGGAGGTCTGCTGCGGCGTCGTCTTCCAGAGTCTGTCCCTCGGCAGCTGTTGCTACATCATCGATCCGGAGCTGTACAAGCCCTGCGAGAAGCATCAGCGTCTAAGGCAGCAGCAGCACCAGCTCCGGGTGCAGCATCATCAGCAGTTGCAGAAGGAGAAGCTGGCAGAGACGGCTGCGAATGCAACAAACCCACCGGAGGCCACCACTCAAGTTCAAAGCCAAGCGGCCAAGATGGGGCCGCTGAAGAAGCACCATCTGTTCTTCAAGCGACAATCGGAGTCATTCCCGCAGGGGGATGTCGTCCATAGACTAAGTTCGATTCCATTGAGCAAGACTGATGCAAATAGCAGCCACCATACACAGAAGCCGCAACATTCCAACTTGTCGCTGATCCTCAAGCCCACAGGAGCAGCCGTAGCATCCACTCAACAGTCCTCCTCCCTTTCATCTACAACATCCTCTGCTTCCGGCGTGGTTGCTGTGGGCGCCTCATCGCCCTCGTTCTCCTCCTCCTCGTCATCCAACTGCTCCACCTCGTCCTCGGTGGCCACCAAGTTCAATGACAACTCCTCGGACTCGGGCTTCGACGAGCATGTGCTGGAGCGCAAGTCAGTCAGTCCACCAACAGTAAGTTTATAGTTTTTTAACCCAATCTAAGAACTTTCCAACTGACTTCTATATCTTTTCTTGCAGCAGGACGAGTGGAAGTTGCGGGGCGCTGCTGCAACGGGCGGCATGCAGCTGATTCTGGCCAGCGGTTTGCCCATTTCGGGGCAGTCGCAGAATCTGGTGCTGGCGGGGAATGAGTTTACGGCTAGGATTGTGCAGCAGCGACAGCAGCAAGTACCTTCTCCAGCTGAAGCAGGAGCGGCAGGGCCTCCGCTAAAGATCAACGTAGTGCCCGGTGTCGGATCTCAGGGGAATAGCAATAAATTGCGTGCAATATTCAATAGCGCCAGCAGCATCCAGCATGAGAACGGTGTGACCACCATACTGCCGGCCTCCTCGCTGGCGGCCAGCAATCAGACGGCGGCCATGAATGCCATTGCGCCCAGCACGGTCACAATAACGCCATCGGTGTCTGTCGTCGGCAAGAAGGTAACCGGTGCGGTGGCCAATCCAAAGTTTATACTGCTCAAACCGGCCAAATTTGTGGGACAGACGGTGCCACCTCCTCCGCCTTCAGAAGCCAAAATTGTTTAAGAAGAAAGAGAAAGAGAGAGATGTAACGAAAACGAAAGAGAGGGAATGAGGAGAAGCCAAGCGTCTCGCAAGCTAAATTTGTTGAATTATGTACTACTTTACACACAACACACAAAGCCCCTCCTAGGTTTAATTTCCTTTTTGTTTCGATTGTATTTTACATATAACTTTATTTTTTTTTAATGATAAATCTCCGCTCCTTTACGTATTTATTCTAAGCGCCTAAAGTGTACATAGAGCTATTCTTTTATCCATTTTTTACACACATTTATATACACTCTGCTACAAAATATGTGACTTTTTGTACGAATACTCAGCTAGCAGCTCTCCATATTATGTTAGTAATATATATGCACGTGCATATATATTTATAATTATATTAACCTTTTGAGAAACCTTACCTAGCCTTAGTTTTTGTGTAAATACGATTTAAGCCTAACGACTTGTTTTTGTCTAGTTGTAGCCACTAAGCAGCGCACTATCCTATCCATGCATCATCTATATATTATATCCTTAACATCCTCTGCGATTCTCGAGCAGGCTAAACACAAAACGGAGACAAAGGATTAAACGAGAAAGAGAACAGAGAGAAAAGAGCATTTTAAGCGCGATCAATCGCTGTAGTTGGACGTGTAGTAGTAGTAGTGCAGTGCCCTAGTAGTCTGTAGTTGAACATACACACACCCCCGACACCCGACACACACACACTCCACACCGATACCGATCCACGGATCACAGCCAGGTGCTGGAGTGACAGGTGACGCGATGAAACCATCCCCCGAACACACACACACAAATTCTAGCCTTAGGAGAATGCCTAAAAACAAACGAAAAGAAAAAAACGAAAAAACCCATTAATTGTGTGTTGAAAGAGCAATGTTTTTTAAATTTAAATAAAAGTCAAATTTTTGAAAATAAACCCAAGTTGTTTTTTTATTTTATTTAAGCATGGGAAGGCACTTCTTTTTTCAGCTCAAGGCAGCGGTGGGCATGTAGTGGGTCCTTTAGCTTTCCGCTGGAATGGGCATCAAAGAGACGGCAGAAATGGTTCGATGCCGCTTTTTAGAGATATATGTAGAGACATATGTACATATGTATGAAAAAATAAGACTTTAATCTCTTCGTTTTCAGTACAAAATCGTTAATTTCTTGATTTCAGCACCA
The DNA here is from genome assembly GCA_008042575.1 of Drosophila watanabei. Taxonomy (NCBI): domain Eukaryota; kingdom Metazoa; phylum Arthropoda; class Insecta; order Diptera; family Drosophilidae; genus Drosophila; species Drosophila watanabei. The sequence continues at coordinate 69,397 of VNJS01011198.1, read as the reverse complement.
GGCAAACAGAAACAGCAGCAGGGCGACGAAGATCTGTTATAAACTGTTATAAAAAGCCGAGTTTCGAACCTGCTCAATGCCTGGAAATAAGTGCGAACTGCAACCACCTTGAATAATCGTTATTTTAAATTCGAATTCAAATTTGGTCGTTAGATTAATATTCTCGTAGTTTTAAATTCGAATTCAAATTTGGTCGTTAAATAAATATATTTTATTGTTTCTTTTGTTGTTGTACAAATTGTTGTTGCTGTAAAAGTATTGTTGTAGTTGTTATAGGCTTCAATATCCCCATTTTCACTACAAAATCGTCGATTTCTGGATTTCAGCACCAGGGAAACAGAAACAACAGCAGGGCGACGGGATCTATTATAAACTGTTATAAAAAACCGAGTTCCGAACCTGCCCAATGTCTGGAAATAAGTGCAGACTGCAACCACAACCCATGGCGGGATCTGGTCGTTATTTTAAATTTAAATTCGAATTTGGCCGTTAGATTAATATTCTTGTAATTTATATAGGGATTACCTTAATTTGTATACCTCTGCAGGGTATTATAATATCTGTTATATGCCTGCACAGCAAGGAAAAATTAATTTCTGACCCCATAAATCATATATTCTTGATCTAGCCATAAAAACTATCATAAGAAAGCTTTCCAAATCGAAATTAACGAATTTGTGGCTTAGTTATGATTAATTTACATGCAATGCTATATAAACCTGATCCCAAATAAAGGTAACATCGCTTAAAAAAATGTTTTCAATATATTTTGCGCTCTCTTACATCTCAAAATTCGTAATTAACTTACAAATACTAAATATTTATTATCCTTTGTGTTGTGTGCTTGTGCTTCGATAGAAAACTCTTAAAATATCCGTTAAAATCACAATAAATGTATAAAAGTATGTACAAAAGGTTAAATTATTTGGCAAATGTATGTATTCTTGTCCGTTCCGATTAGAGGCTGTAGTAGAACTCGCGGGCGTCCAGATACAAAGCGATGCCCACCCAGACGAGGGTGTTCCAGGTGGCCTCCAGGAGGAGCATAAAGTGCGTGTTCATCGGTCCGATGCGCCAGTGCCACGGGAGCATTTTGTGCATCACCGAATGGCCGACATACATCACAATGGCATTCATGCCGCACTCGGTGAAGGGATAGCCCGACCAGCTCCACGTCTCCCTCACGTCCACGAAGTAGTAGAGCAGGGCGAGGATCACCAAAGCCAGGCTGGCGGTGACGCAGACAAAGGAGAGCGACCAGAGATTCTTGTTCACCGGTATGGCGCCGCCCTCGCGCGAGAAGCCGCACAGAGCGCCGCCGATGAGGCCCAGCAGGATGGCGAGGAGCAGCCAGCGACGGATGCGCGACTGCCAGGTGGGATGCACCAGCAGTGTCAGTCCGGCGAAGGCGCCCAGCAGCACCTGCACCACGCTCAGAATGCAGCCTATGAAAGAAGGATATTAAAATCGTAATACTTTCCAAGATTTCCTAAAAACTCACCGAAAATCCCCTCTGGATCGAAGGCCGTGGAGTCGTAGACATACTTGGCCGTCGGATGCTGGTAGATGTGCGCCTGTCCCAGCACCTGGCGGTCCACATAGCCCGCCGCTCCGCCAATGCAGCCGGGATTCGCATTGTAGTCGTGCTTGCCGCCCGGTCCCAGGTATCCGCGCGGACAGCCGGGCACGCGAAGGCCAAAGGTCAGTCCCAAATAGGTGGCCACCAGGGCCAGGAGCACGGCCAGCTCACCGCTGAACAGGCAGACATCGTGGACGGCCCGCTGCCAGGAGCTCTGCGGACTTATCGGTTCCCTTCGGCTGCACAGCGTGTGCAGGACGCCAACGACAAGGAAGGCAACGCCAAAGCGCTGCAACACGCCCATGAGACGGAGCTGCTCCAGATTCGCTCCGCTCATGGAATTGAGGCAAATCCCAATGGCGAAGAGCTTGATCGAGCGCCACAGGATGCGCAGGCAGATCCTCGACTTGCTGCTGCCACGCGAGAGCTGGGCCTTGACCGACAGCGGAATGCACACGCCCATGATCCAGAGGAATGAGGGGAAGACGAGGTCGGCCAAGTGCAGGCCATTCCAGGCGGCGTGCTCGATCCAAGAGTAGCCGCCGCCGCCGCTATTCACGAAGATCATCAGGACAATGGAGAGGCTGCCGAGGAAGAAAGGGGAAATGTCAGTAAATTTGTATATTTAAGAGGATTATTTGTTGGTTATTGGTTACCCTCGGAAGGTGTCCAGGCTGCGCAGGCGCTTCCGCTGCGTTGCCTTGGCGGCAGCCGCTCCAATGCTGTCGGCAGCGGCGGCTGCCTCATCGTAGCGATAGCACCGCCAGGCGCAGCTAGCGAGCTTCAGCAAGATTAGCAGGGCGGCAACCAGAACGAAGACGGCCAGGAAAGCTGTAAAGGTGATAAGTACGAGTACCTTTGCTAATTATTTATCTGGAGTGGCAAGCATTGAGCTCTCGAGGACTCTGCACTCACCGTAATTGATGGGCACGCCCGGCTTGTCCACGGCAAAGGCGCAGGTTCCATTCGCATCCAGGGTCAAGTTGTAGACACCAAACTCCTGCAGGTCCGTGCGACGCAGCCAGCACAGCGAGGAGCTAAAGTCATATGGAAATAATAATCATAATCATAACCAGAGAACAGAGAAATCGATTAAACTTGAGAGGAACTTGTATAATTGCTTAGTTTAGCTGTTTTCACTAAAAACTAGTTAGCATACAGTGGGTATTCCCTTAGAGCGACTCAAGAAGTTCTAGATTATGAGCAGGAAACTAACTACTTGATCTTAATCATTGGTCATTGTTTATCGCTTTTCGTTTCAAGTGGCTTAAGCTTAGGGAAATTTCAAGGGTCGCGTTGTTATTAATGAACTTGAAGAGCTATAGTATACAGATATAGTAGTTATAATTGTTTCTTATCCCTTGAAATTTGATAATAGTTTCAATTGATTAAATCCTTAACTATGAGTATTATAAAATATTTCTTTTCTAAGAGTTTCAGTTGGAAGTTATCTTTAAACTAATCATTTATTCAATAATTAAATTGCTAATTAATGAATAATGATTTGTTTTTCATGAACTATAAGTGGAATTTAACTTTTATGTTAATTAATAAATTTAACAAGTTCTGTAGACGTTTTGCCAATGTAATTAATAATTTAACGAATAAATAAACTGTCATTTAACTATAAAAATAATTTCTAATGTTTTCCAAGTGGAAACTAGCTTTTAACGGGTAGAAAAAACTCTGTGCTATTACATTTTTCTAAAAGAAACAATATTAACAGTTAGTTTCAGGTAGCAGTTACGTAACAGCCGCTTTAACTGGATATTGAGAAAGCTGACGCAAGTGTGAACTGCTTATTTTATGAAAAAATAACAACAGCTGTTGGCTGGAAAGACTTTCCGCTGAAGTAACTTGACAAATCCCAAAAAAAAACAAGTTCTTAAAGCAACTAAAAGCTTTACATATAGGTGCCCACTGTGCAGGCACAGTGGTGTCTAAAGTATGGTGTCTACCTACACGTTGTCGTAGGCATAGTGACCCTGATCGTGTTCGAATATTTTGAAATTCAGCGCATATGCAGAGCTCAAACGTAACGGTTCGGCGTCGCCATCGCCGCCAGCGGGCAGAGCTTTCACTTTGGTGTACGGACACTGCGAACGAAAACGAAACGAAATTGAATTCAGAAAATGACATAAAATCGAATTAAGCTAATTGGACGGAATTGAAAGCGAAACCGATTGCGCATTGCGCATCGCGCCCATCAGCTGTAACAATTAATTAATTATTGGCATATTTTATTACCGTATAACACTCGTCGGACAGTGTGTACAGGTATGTGCGGTCCGGGAAGTGCGACGCCAGGTACAGGTATGCCTGGTCCACGGACAGCGCGCGCATATCCAGATTCCGCCAATGCGGTTCCGTGTATTCCACGAATAGCGACATTTTTTTAAGCGCTAAATAAAATCACAACAGAAACTGCAATCTTGCAAAAGTGCAATCTGCACTCTACACACACTCTACACACACACAGGCACACACGCTTAAATGGGGGAAAAATCGAGGAAAGCACAACGCCCGCACACACACGCACGAGGCGAGCGACTAACTAAGCTGAAATCGCTACCGACATTATTATGGTTAGCACCAGCTCACCGAGCTCTAAATAACTAAACAATTTCGAGTGCGCAATAAAAAACAAATTCGCAAGTGGCACTAACAACAACAGCAGCAGCACAAGCAACAACGGTTGTGGCAAAAACAACAAATAACAAACCAATGGGGGTGCGCGGCCAGTGTTGCAAAATGAGTCAAGGTAAGGCGGCTTTCGATTTCAATTGGAGCCCAGGGCTGCCAGACTGTTTGCTTAACAATTAAAAATATTTAATGTATAAATTACAGCTTAATCGATGGGGTGAAATGTACTTCAAAATAAATTATCAAATACAATTTTTACAATAAATTATAATCTTTGTTTGCTATTACTTTAAAATTATTAAAACTATTTACATTAAGGGGGCGTCTTTTGCTCTGGCTATACCACTGTCTTTGGTTTGAATTTTACACGCTTTTTCAACGTTTTCAGTTTTTCAAAACTATCTTAAACTAACTGAATCATTGTTATACAAATTCATTTAAAAAAAGTAACATTTCATAACCTTTGAGTCCTTTTTTGGTACTTATTTTTGTTGTTATAAAAATTAATGTTTATTTTAGGGGGCGTTCTCACAGCTCCTGTCGGTCTGGCAACGCCGTCAGCTGATTCGCTGTCCGCTGTCCAAATAAGAAAAAGAAATTGTTGCTTTTCTCTCTGATGTCGTCCTAAGATCCCCAAGAACTCCACGTCACGCACCCGTAACCCGCATCGAGCTAGGACCAAGGACTGACCACGGATGGCTGGAGGCAGGCAGGAGAGCCGCCGCCTGTGCGCCGTCACCTTTTTTGCGAAGTTGCATCCGGGCGATGTGTGCGGCAGCAATGGCCTGCCCCTCACGCCCAACTCGATTGCGATCCTGGGCAGGGCCCAGAAGCTCAAGGAGCTGCAGGACGAGCACCTGTGCCAGTATCTCGACGTGATACGGGGCAAGCATGGTGGGTTTTTATCTGTTTTTAGTGCCACATATTAATTAATATCCCAAAAAAACTCCCCTTCAGAACGCACCATTGTGGTCTCGGAGTATCTGGGACTGTCGCTGGAGGACTATGCCAAGCGCAATCCGCCGCTGTCCCTTGCCCAGATCCTGAGGATCTTCTATCAGGTGGCCTGCGGCATTAGCGTGCTGAGTCAACACCATTTGGTGGCCCACAATCTGGAGCCGAAGCATGTTTTAATCTCCGAGGACGGGCGACGCGTCAAGCTCTTCAACTACGGCCTGCATCACATGACCAAGGGCGGCTGCTATGTGCCCTTTCCCATTGGCAATATCCGGTATATGGCGCCGGAGCGGCTTCTCGGACTCAATGGGAATGTGAAGAGCGATGTGTGGGCCTTGGCCATGCTGGTCGTGGAGCTGGTGTTCCAGATCGAGCTCTGGCCCAAGCTGAAACTCTCGAATGTGATTCGAAAGATCCTAGCCTTTGGACGGAGCAACGGGGTGCTGGAGAAGATTGCGCGAGAGCATCAGTGCTACGAGCGCTTCACGACAATGGACACGGATCTGCGGCAGTTGCTGGAGAGCTGCCTGCAGGTCCTGCCCAAGAGGAGGCCGCTGCCGCAGCAGCTGCTGATGCAGCCCCTCTTCGAGGGCGTGGCGGCAGAGTTGGCAAAGGAACGGGACCAGCAGCAGCAGCAGCAGAAGCAGAAGCAGCCTCAGGAGCATGTGCCGTTGCTGCTGCGCTGCCCCCTCGCGCAGATCTATCACCTGTGGCAGCTGGCCGGCGGGGATGTCCAGGCGGAGCTCAAGAAGGAGGGCCTCATCCGCAGCGAGGCACCGATTTTAGGCCTGCCGCAGATCGTGCGCCTGAGCGGAGCGAGCGTGTGTCCGGGTCGCAGCCAGGCCCAGCTGATGGACGATCGTGTGGTGCCGCTGCGGCTGAAGGCGCTGCTGCAGCGACTGAGTCGCCTGCCGGCGGACGTCTACTTTCCGCTGCTCCATTCGCCGCGATTTCCCGCCCACTTTGCCCGCGAGCTGCAGGCCCTGCCTCTGGTGATCCGCGAGAAAGACATCGAGTATCAGTTCCAGCGCGTCCGCCTGTTCACGCGCCTCCTGCAGGGCTATCCGCACACGGCCGAGCAGCTGCGCCGCGAGGCGGCCGTCGATGTGCCGCCGCTGCTGCGCGGCCCCATCTGGGCAGCGCTGCTGGACGTGGTGCCCAATGGCAGCTACGGCAAGATCGACAAGTTCACGGCCACCAGCACCGATCGGCAGATCGAGGTGGATATACCGCGGTGTCATCAGTACGACGAGCTGCTCTCCTCGCCCGACGGTCATCGCAAGCTCCGCCGCCTGCTCAAGGCCTGGGTCACCGCCCATCCGCAGTACGTCTACTGGCAGGGATTGGACTCTTTGACGGCCCCATTTCTGTTTCTTAACTTTAACAATGAGGGTGCGTTGATCCTTGGATCTTTGTTAGCTTGATGTACTTCTTAACCTTTGTTTTCTCCTCCCCCAGAGTTGGCCTTTCTCAGCCTGTTCAAGTTCATACCCAAGTATCTGCAGTGGTTCTTCCTCAAGGACAACTCGGCGGTGATCAAGGAGTATCTGAGCAAGTTCTCACAGCTGACGGCCTTCCATGAGCCGCTGCTGGCGCAGCATTTGGCCAGCATTAGCTTCATACCGGAGCTATTTGCCATACCCTGGTTCTTGACCATGTTCTCGCGTAAGTTTGGTGGCTCCTGATATATGTTTAGTAAGTTTATATCTCGATTCCCTTCAGATGTTTTCCCTTTGCACAAGATACTGCATCTGTGGGACAAACTAATGCTGGGGGACAGCTCGTATCCGCTGTTTATTGGCATTGCCATTCTTCGGCAGCTGCGGAGCACGCTCCTCTCCTCGGGCTTCAACGAGTGCATCCTGCTCTTCTCCGATCTGCCGGACATTGTGATGGAGGGCTGTGTCCTCGAGTCCCAGAAGATGTACGAGGTCACACCGAAGAGCATAACACATCGACAGCATGCTTTGCGCCACCAGCAGCCGCACTCTCTGGTGGGTTTACTTGCCGCAATTTTAAGGAAATAGAATATAACCGAGAGACTTTGACAGGACATTGGGGTGACGGACGTGGAGCTGAAGCACTTGCAGCAGGAGCAGTGTCCCCGCATCAGCGCCAAGGATGTGCAGTCCCTGCTCCTCTACTCCCCCTCCGAGCTGGCCCTCGTCGATCTGCGCAGCGTGGTGGAGTACGGACGCGTCCATGTACCGCACAGCATCAACATACCCTTTGCCACCATCCAGCTGGGCGACCAGCGGCTGGAGGCCCTGCCCGTGCCCAATGTGGAGGCGCAGCTGCGCGGCCGCATTGTGGTCTGCGTGAGCAACATTCATCAGCATTCCGTGGAGGTGATAAGCTACTTGATAAACTATAAAGTTAAATTAATAATTGCTCTGTGTTGCAGTTCTCTCACTTCCTCGTGGCCTGCGGCGTCCAGCGCACCTGCATCCTGCACAAGGGATTCAATGTCCTGCACTCCATCGAGCCAAATATACTCATCTCGAATTGAGGCTGCCGGAGTCTCTCGTTGTTGCTTCAGCTCCCTTTTTTAGCCTAAGCTCAATGTGTACATTTATAATCTTTTATATTATCTTTATATATATAATATATACATTTGCAGAATATATATACACACAGATCCCATTAACAAGCTTCAGTTCTGTTTTCTTTCGACTTTTCGCTTTCTCTTTTCCTTTTCTCATAATGGTTTTATTTAAAAAAAAAAAAAATAAAAACACTTAAGCTAGAATGCTTAACATAAATACATTTATATTTATACCGAATTTAATAGCAATTTTAAGTGTATATTACTTCATGTTCTCTCTAAATGTTATTAATATATTTACTTGTAATTGTAGGTATTTCTTTAAATTTAAATCTTTTCACTTTCCCTCTTTGCGTTTACTAATGTTTAAAAAAATGTGTGTTGCAGATCTGCTTCATGGGTTTATATATATATATTTTTGTATATATAAAGATGTGTGGGGGGGAGATGCATAAAATTGGATTCCTGCTGGTCAAAGGGAGTGGTCTGGAGGCAGGAGACCAGACACCAAACTGAACCAGCAGCTTGCCGCCGACTCTAGACTCGCTTTTATAAACTCTTCATTTTTCAATGACTGCTAAGCAATTTTGTACACAAAAGAATAGTTTAAAAGACTAAGAAAAACTAAAGATGTGAAGAACTAAACAAAAAACTAAAGATTGAGAAATATCCTGTGTGCGGGAGCTGTTGAATGTGATGCTACTTTGGCTATGGCTTTAGGGCTAAATCAGGGTTTGTTTTCTTTATCTTTTTCTGTTTTTTTAGCAGCTGATCGATTGTGGGCTTAAGCTTAGAGAGACCTTCCTTTCTTTCCTTCCTTTCTAACCTTTCTAACCTACTCTACTTAGTGGGTATGAAGCGCGCCTTGACCGCCTGACCCATCGGCATATGCAGATGCTGTTGCTGCTGCTGCTGCTGTTGCTGCTGCTGTTGCTGCTGCTGCTGCTGCTGCTGCTGCATGTGCTGGTTAATCTGCTGCTGGATGGACAGGCCGCTGGCACTGCTGATATGCTGGCTGTGGAGCGGCTCATTGATCTCAATCTTGATGGCCGTGGCGGCCAAGGTAGCCTTGTTCTTGTTCTTGGGAGGACGTCCACCTAGAGCATAAATCACAACAAAACTTAATTAGTTAAGAGACTTCACTCTACCACAACTTCGGACTTACGCTGCCCCGTCGTATGCTGCAGCGATAGCGGCTGACCAATCATCGCCAGCGGCTGCTGCTGCCCGGACTGCATGTGTCCCGTCTTTTTGGAGCGTTTTGGCGGCGGCAGTTCGTGATGCGAGTGGCTGGTTAACAGGTGCTTGGACAGATGCTGGCGCACGGCAAACGATTCGGCACAATTGGCCACCGGGCAGGAGAGGTAACGGCCCTCGACATGCCGCTGCACATGCTTCTTCAGCAGCGACTCCTGATTGAAGCTGCTCGGGCAGATGTCGCACTTGAACTTGAACTCGTCGTGCATCTTGAGGTGCTGATCCAGGTGCGCCTGCTGCAGGAACTTCTCGTCGCACTTGCTGCACTCGTACGGAAAGGCCAAGCCGTGCGTCTTCATGTGCGTGTGCAGCTGCGATTGCAGCTTGAAGTTCTTCTCCGGGCAGCGCGGGCAGTAGTAGCCGGTGACGCCGGCGTGCGCCTGCAAATGCTGATTGAGGGAGGTCACCTGCGTGAACTTCTTGTTGCAAACGTTGCAGCAATATTGCTGCACCTTGTGGTGCGACTTCATGTGGTTGTTCAGGTTCGTCACCTGTGCGAGAGTCGGGTTTAGTCTTGGATTTAAGAAGGAACTGAGGAACTGAAGGTTAAACTAACCTGAGCGAAGCTGCGACCACACTCTGGCTCATTGCAGACAAACGGACGCTCGCCGGTGTGCAGGCGCCGATGATTGTTCAGGTTGGTGATCTGGGTGAAGGTCTTGCCGCAGTCCACGCACTGGTACGGGCGATCGTTCGTGTGGATGCGCTCGTGGTTCCGCAGATTGGCCGCCTGCGTGAAGCCTGCAAGGATTAGGCATTAATATTCACCTTAAAAAGGGAATTTAAGAGATAAAGATACTCACCTTTGTGGCAGTAGGTGCACACAAACTTACGCTCCGCGGAGTGATTCCGTATGTGCGTCATGAGCGAGGATTTGCGCGAGAAAGTCTTGTTGCATAGCGGGCAGGAGCCCTCCTCGTTGAATATCAGATCCACCTGTTAAAAAAAGGGAGAAAGATTAAAGGTTACTTTGTAGAAAAGTGATGGTAAAACCCTCTTTAGGACAGACTACAATTAAATCTTTAAAAGTACAAGCTAAAGGTAGAACAAAAATAGACTTTTGCTTTAAAGAATATGCTCTGGGAGCCGTAACAATTCCTAGGTGCCCATCTCTGCTCTACTACGTTACTTTATTGTATTTTTAAAGCATTTTAAAATGGTTTCCAATAAAAAAAAAGTTTGTTATCTTTAAAAATATTACAAGATCTTTGTATAACTGTGCCAAAAAAGCACTAAAAACACTGAATTTTCAAATCTTTCCATTTATTGAAGATCAGTAAGCACATAAGAGTTTTAAAGTTATCAGTTAAAGTCCCGTAGAATCCCTAAAATATCAGAATATCCTGAAAAGAGTATTTAAAAAGTAAGCAGGACTTGATCGACTCTACAAATACTCCCATCTACTTCGCTTCAAGAAATCCAAGTTAAGTTTTTGAAACACACTCAGACCAGATTTATGAACATGCTGCGAATACTCCTAGGTTCCAAGGATATAAACCCGTTTTTTGAAGCTTTATTTGACTACGTAAAATCTCCACTTGACATGGAAGAGTCTCTGAAGAAAGAGCGGAGAATATGGAAACAAGAATCGTTGTGCACTACTACTCACGCTCAACAATCTGGCGGCCAAGAGAACGGATTGCAAATTCCCGTGCGAATTCAGTTTGTTTATTGCGCGTATGCCGCCGTCTTCAACGAATTAAATACTAAATATTTTTTCAAAATAATTCTAATTATTTGTATTTTTTTTTGCTAGCTTTTTTTGCGTGGCACGCACACCAACACACCGAAAGAGTCAGCGGAAAATGAATTTTTTCCGCTTTACACAGCGCACAAAAAGCGCTGCTCTGCGCAACGCCAGCTACGACGTCGACGTCGACGTAGCCCCAGCAGAACAGATATTAATGGAAAAAGAAGAACAAAATATATACGTATATATGTAGTCATATATATATATATATATATAAAATATAAAGGAAAACAAGAAAGTGAGCAGCTAAAATAGCAGCTAGTCGAGTCTTAAATACCCTACTTTTGCATTGAAGCCTTGAGCTTTTTCAAATTTCCATCATTTAATTTGATTTAGACATTTATATAAGAAAAAATATTTGAAAAAATATATAATTCAAAATTTTCCTAAAATTTTTGTAATTAAAAATCTTTGGTACCAAGTTCTTCGTAAACACCTAAAATTTTTGTACGGGAATATTTTGCAAAATACTTTTATTTATTAATTATTTCATAATTAATTATGCGTTAAAACCTTTAAAAGCTTTAATAAATAATTAACGTAAATAAGTATTTAAAGTATTACTAAGTTGTTTAGAACTAGAAATTACAGGGCACATTCTCTAGTCGACGTGCTCCGTTCTTAATTTTATTTATTTGTCTTTTTTTGTTTTTTTTTTGCAATTCTCTGTTGCATGATGGAAAAAGAAGAAGAAAGGCAACAAGAACATGCAAAGAAACGGGCGAAATAAGAAGTGAGTGAAGAAGAAGAAGAAGCTAAAGAAGAAGAAGAAGGCTATGAATGTGCAGGCAAACGTATGTAAGCCGCTGTGTATTTATGTATATTCTTGCTTTGTGAGTGTGGGAGTTGTGAAAAAAAAGAGAAAACAGCACAACAATAATAAACAAGTGCAGCAAAAGTAGAAAGAAAAAGAAAAGGAGAAGCAAAGGCAAAAGGAGCAGGAGTCTCTCCCGGTCCCTACCACTGCACCACCATCAGGGGTGTGCACAACGGAGGGCCGGGAGGGTTCTCTCCCCCTAGCAATCTAATCAGAACAAAAAAGGAAAAGGTTCTGTCCAGGATTTTGTACCGATTGTTTATACGTACATATACAGCTATGGTCATATAATTGGCACAAAAAAATTTTTCATTTTTCTTTATTTATTTTCCGAAATGTTAACCACTTAAAAGAAAAAGTTTTACTGTAACTTAATACTGGACTTATAAACTATAGAATGTGCTATTAATTGTCCCATTATATTTTTCGGTTTTCCTTAAATTTTCGATTTTGTTCAAGAACCGACGTTTTTGGGTGGTCATATAATTGGCACACTTTGGTAAAATCTTAATTTTTTAAGTAAAGAACTCATTTTTTCCCACTCTGCTAATTTTTTGTAATTTGTTATTTAATTTATGACATTTTTACTACATTTAAGCTTGATTGGGGTGCAAAAAAACTTGTACTGTAATAGAAAGTAGTATTATTTCTAAATTAAAGAAACCGGGCAAAAAAATAGCTTAAAAAGCTAAACTCGTGGATTGTTTTTGAATAATTTAATTCAATGCAATAGCGTTAGTCAATAAATGTCATTTATATTTGACTTAACAGAAGATTCGAAACCAATGCCCTCAAAAAACGGCTTTGAGCTTGAAGGGGCCTATAGTTCGAAAGAGGAAATCTGGTCCTTTTAGGTCTGCTCTTGAATTTATAATTGAAATCTTTAATAAATCAGACTTTAAACTATCAAGAAAACTTGTTACAAGAAGACTAAATAAAGTTTGAACCTATTAGACACACGAGCTGAAGGAACAACTCCTGTCAATGGCAAATATTAAAAAGCGTTCTGGGCTTTGCACAGGCCCTTAAGGTCAAATTCGCTCGAATTTGGGAAAAATGTGTTTAAAGTGATAAAACCAAAACAAATAGGATATAACACAATAGAAAAACATTTTTAGGTTGTCAAAAAGGCCAGGCCCTCATTTCGAGATACACTAGAAAATCTGTAAAGCATTAAGTAGGCAAAATAGTGCATGGGGTGCATTTACTAGGTATTGTACAGTCAGGAACGATCGAGTAAATGATGTTATGGATCAATTTCAATATTCAGATATATTTAAGAACATTATGGGCCAATATGCTGTAGATAACATCCCTGTAATGTAGACCTTTATGAAGGATAACGATCCGAATCATTCATCAAGGATCTTAAAGAAGCGGTTTTAGACGAAAAAACTTGAAACTATATATTGGCTAGGATATAGAACTGACCTGAACCTAATCAAAAACCATTTTAAAGATCTACAAGTGACTCCTTGCCAGAAAAAAATAAAAAAATTTTAATGATTTAAGGCTGAGGCTGAAGAAGCCTGGTACTGCATCCAAAAAGGACGTTGCCCGAAATTGGTGAAGAGTAAGAGCCTCAAATGTCTAAAAATTGTTCATAATAGAGTTTACGGTACTAAATACTAATCCAGTGTGAAATTTTTTCCATGAAAATGTGTAAAGTTTATCTACAATAACCGTTTAAATGAATGTGTGCCAATTATATGACCACCCAATTTTGCACATTTCTCCATATTTTTTTAAATATCGCCAAAATTTTGATTTCACACTCAAATCTGTTTAATGTATTAATAAGTTTACTAAATCGGCTACAAAATGTCATATAAGTTTATTCCTTTTCATTAACTTTTAATCAAAAAAATTTATTTTTTAGCTTACGATTTTTTTTTGTGCCAATTATATGACCATAGCTGTACATATACATATATTTTATTATTTGAATATTTTATATTAAAATACATTTATTTTGAAAATGTTTAAGATTTATAATGTAATGTAAACAAAAGGTAACACAATTTATAAACTTGTTGCATTCGACTAAAAATAGTAACAACATTAAAAAATTTGTGTACTTATTAATATGCAACATCCTATTACATGTATTTAAAAAATGTTTACTTATCCTTATCTACATATGTACTTATGTATGTGTATAGTAACTACCTTTTGTTTAAAATAGGTCATTGCGCTGCCAGTCATTTGTCTAAATGCCAATTGGATTTTTATATGTACATACCTAATGCATGTATGTATATATATATAAAGTACTTAAAGTTTGTCCTATTTTCTACCCAAGCCCCCTGACATAATCAAGTATTTAAGCAAAAATGTAATCAAAAACCCCCTCATCTACCTGCGCCCTTGCTTCACTGATTCTTTAAGTAAGCTGACGGCGTTGCCCAACACTGTTTAGGGGAAGGCAACTGAAACGGGATAGAAACTTACATCTTCGGAATCGTCCTGCGACTGTAGATTCTCGGAAGAACTCGATGATTGCATTTGTTGCTGTTGCTGCTGCTGCTGCTGCGCCTGCTGATGCTGCAATTGCAGCACGGCAGCAGCGGCGGCGGCGTTGGCGGCATTACCGCCGCCACCGTTCGTCAGCTGAGTGACGGCGTCGCTGTCGCTGGAGGAGGCCGTCGACGTCGAGGATGCGGCTGCGGCGGCTGCTGCTGCAGCGGCAGCGGCTGCGGCAGCCGAAGCGGCAACAGCGGCCGCCGCGGGCGTCGACGTCGCTGCCGCTGCCGCCGCTGCCGATTGATGGAAGTTGGAATTATTTGTCAACTGTTCCGAGCAGCGGACGCACGTGGGTATGCTATAGCCGGGCACCTGGAAGAGCTGCAAGAGAGAAAGGGATGATTAAATCACAGGTCACAATTAGTTGGAAAGTCTGGATGGATGGGTGGAATGAAATGCAGAATGTAATAACAATAATGCTTCTTATTTATTGTGTCAGCCCAACCATCATCTGACCCCCTCTCACTCACCGTCTCTCGAACTAGAAATAACAACCGAGAAGATAAACATACACACACGCATGCACAAAAAATACAAAAAAAAAAAAAAGAACAGAGAAAATATAACAACAACATACATTCATAGCAAGTCGACTTGTTGTTGTTTTCATTTCGTGTTATTTTTTTTTCTCTTTGGTACAGCGTTTTGTTATTCTTTCGCTTTTTGTTTTGTTTTGCCGCCGCACTGCCAGCGCTTACAGCAGAGGCGTCCACCAGAGGGGACGATAAAATTTGAGGAATTCAGCCATCAAATCTTACTTTTTTTTTAAGAAATCGTTTTGATTAAAGTGTACTTTTCAAGTGTGGGCTTAAGTCTGTTAATAATCCCTATTATTTTTAGTATTTATTTTTGTTTAATTTAAAATACAAAACATAGTTGTTTTGTATTCACTCTATTATTATAAATTTTTACTTATTAATGCAAATAAGACGAAAACCCCTTTGAAACGAAAGCTCGGCTACGTCACTGTCGCCTGGCTGCCTTGGCGCAATTTCTGTCATTTTGTTTTATTATGTATTTCTTTTCGTGCGGTTGATGTTGGCTGGGGCGGGGGGCGCACAGATGGGGGAGGGGGGTAGAGAAGAAGAAGAAAAAGGGGAACTGTTGAAAAGGAGTCAAAGTGAAAAGCAAGCGGCGAGCGGCGTAAGCAAAATGTAAAAATAATATTTTTTCAAGTTGTCGGCTTGAACAACTTTTCGGGCTGAGTTGGCTAAAAATAAAAATTGTTCAGCAATAGTTTGGGGTCGCATATGTGTATTTGTTTGTGTGTTGTTTTCGTCTCTGTGCCTCTCTCTCTCGCTCTCCCTCTCTTTGTAGATGTGTGTGTGTGTATGCGAGCCAAACTTTTGCCTTTGCCTGGGAGTGAGAAAAGGAAGGCAATGCGCGCGCTTTTCAACCCCCACCCCCCGTCCTTTTCCCACTCCCACTCCCGCCCATTCATCCATCTCATATCCTCTCATCGTCCCTCCCGGTCCAACAATAACAGTTGGAGAGCAGAATCCCTGGCAAAATTCAATTGTTTAAAAAAATCAATAGAAATAACAAAATACACACCACTGACAGTTTTGTTGCATACATGTGTGTATATCGTTTTTTTTTCTTGTATTGTTGTTGTTTTGTTCTTACCGTTGCCGTTTGGAAGCATAATCTACAGATGGTGTCCATAATGTTAAAGAGAGAGTAGGAAGAATCGGTAGCAGTGGCGGTAGCGGGCGGGAGCAGGACAACGTGCGTTGCACGTCTGCAATTCCTCTTATTGTTGTTGTTCTTGCAGTTTCTGTTATTACTATTTCTGTTGCTGTTGTCCTTCTCGCTCGCGAAGGAAGCGGCGACAGCGGTAAACTTTACCGGTGGTTATCCATTTACACTTCCTCAGCTTATTTTTTTTTCTGTCTTTTTTTATATAGTATTTTGTTTTTATTTTTTTGTTCTGTTTTATCTTTTTGAGTTTTAGGTTTATTGATAAAATGATTTTATTTTTTTATGGCATTTTTTTTTCTTTGCCTAACTGATCGCACTTCTGCGCAAAAAAAAAATATAAATTTGATTTATACAATATTTTCGTTGTACACACACGCACACATTCATATGCATGCACGCACACACACACAGCGGCTCACTTCTTCTTGTTGTTGTTGTTGCTGTCACTTCTCTTCACCGTTGTTTATGTTTGCCTTGCACTTGCACATGCTGTGATGTTGTTGTTGCTGCGCCGTTCTTTTTTTTGCAGCTTAATTCCTTGCCTTTTTGGCGTAGTTACACGTAAAAAAAAAACAACCAAACGCGTTGGAATCTTTTTTGTATTTTTTTCTTCATTTACAATTCACGACGAAGTTGTGTCCGAACGATTTTGGGGCCCGATGTTATTGTTGCGCTGCGTGCGGGTGTGTGTGTGTGTGTTGGGAAAAAACGAATATGAGGTTGTTGGATACCCGAACAGTAGCGGTGCTGCTCCCACGCATTGGTGTTGCGTATGCCAGCCTGCAGTATGGCCATCTCACTCACTGGAATGACGAGCGGCATTGCCCAACACTAGTTGGCGAGTGCGCAACAGCTGGGCGCGTTATTTGAATTTTTAAAAGAAATTACAATTGTAAAGTGAATAGTTAGCTTTATTTTGTTGGGATAAATATCGAGAACACTTTAATATTCATTACAAAAACATAAATAAACAAGAATTTACATGAATTAACATAAATTACATTGCAAATGGCATTAAAAAACAATGAAATAAGGCTTAAAATATTTTATAAACTTCATCGATTTTCCATCTGGCTTTTGAGTAATTCAAGTTAATACTATATACAGTAGACAAATGTCCAAAAGAACAAATTAAAGACGAGGAAAGCCAACGGAAAAACGAACCTCGCCCGACTATCGATCCACATTGCGATTTCCTGCGGCGTCAACGTGGTCCAGCCACTCAAATCGATCTCCTCCGCGTTGTCGGCTCCATTTTCATTATCCGGCTGATTGTTGTTGTTGTTGGTGGTGCATCCCTGCGATGTGGTCGACGTGGCACTAAGAGTTCCAATGGATTTCGCCGCTCCCATTGCACCAAAAGCGGTCTCCACAAAGGCCACATCGAGCTTCTGCTGCTGAGCGGATCTCGGATTTTGCTCCTGCTGGCCGAGGACTTGACCCTCCTTAATTGTGGTAATGGGCAGGTTGACGGTTAGGTAGTTATTGAACCCCTGGCCACCGCCCAGCGAGGCTGTATCCCCGGCTCTCTGGAGAACCGTGCCCGAGAAGGAGCGCGATCTGGCATGAGTGCTGCGGCGCCTCCGCAGATTCGGCGACAGCGTGGACTTGAGGATGTGCTTGCTGTTGAGCTTCTTCACCGGCACACTGTTCTTGCGCCGCCAAATGGTGTTCACAAAGGCGAACTCCACCATGCTGCCAAATATGAAGATGGTGCAGCCGAGGAACCACACCTCCGACACCTTGATGTAGCTCACTTTCGGCAGGGTTTTCCCCTGCGCCGAGGCCAAAGTAATAAAGGTCAAAAGAGTGCTCGTTCCCAGCGTGATTCTCGGCGGCGCCTGGTCCGCCTGCAGCCAGAAGGAGACCCAGGATATGGCCACAATAAGCATCGAGGGCAGAAAGTAGTCCATCAAGTAAAATCCCACCACCCGGGTGAGGTGCACCGTGAAGCTCAACGAGCTGTAATTGCCAGCGAAGGCTCCATGCCGCAAGTCACTCAAATCCGCATTGATCACCGTCTCATTGGACCAGGATTGCTGCAGCACAAACTCGGTGAGATGCAGGGCAGGATCATAGGTAATCGGACGCTTCTGCTCCCAGTGCAGCACCAGCTCCGACGTGTTGTACATCCAGCTCTCCAGCACTGTGGAGCAGTGCTGCTCGTCAAAGGGGAACTTCTTGAGATTTAGCCAGCAGTAGAGCGTCGCCTTGATCCGATTCGAGACGATGACGGTGCCGTCGGGGGAGATCGAGGTGAGGATGTCCTTTTCCGTGAGGCCTGCCAAAGGAGTTTTTCGAAATAGCTTTCAAAATAACGAATAATATTACTCACCCAAGATGCTGGAATCCCTTTCATTGGCCAGAAAGATGTGCGGCATCCAGAGGGAGTCGCGGAGCTGCTGCTCGCCGAGGATCGGCTGCTTCCTCTTGGGACTCACGCCGCGAAAGTTCAAGCGAGGATCCAAGTAGCGCATTTGCAGCAAAGCATAGATCTTGAACTGCAGATCGTGCGCCTCGAGATTCTGCATAAAGTAGATGTAGGCACGCATATAGACGTCGACGGGCAGGCGCTGGCCGCTCTCCGAAAAGGTCACCGGGCGCTCCAGGCGATCGTAGCGGCAGCCATGGGTTAATTTGTCGAGTAACTGTGTCTGCGACAAGCTGTCGCCATCGGCCAGTGTCGGACAGTCGTCGTCCATGGTTCCGGCCATCACCGTTGGCAGCAGCATCAAACAATTGAGTATAATTTTGATTAGCAGCGACCAATCCATCGCTAATCGAACAAAGAAAAACGAAAGAAAACGAAAAAATAAAACCACGCGAGTCAACTGTAACGGTAAATGCAAGATAACATTACAGTGTTGGAAAACGCATTAAAGCTTAACAGTCTGTTAACTTGAACAGTGAAATGTAAAGTGGCAGCATTTTGTAACTATCGCATGAGAATCACGAAATTTAATGTTACAAATAAAGGCATTTCTCTATAAAATAATTTCGGATTAATGAAGATATTATTAAGTTTGAAAATTTATTAAGCATTACTTTCTAGTTTTTGTTATCAATTTTCTTTCTTTTTTGATAAAGAAATGTCTTTAGGTCTTGCGCTTAACAGCACACAATGCAGTGTACATGTAAAGTTAGCTGTTTACAGCTTAGTTTTGCTGGTAAAACAAAGCGCGTCAATTTAAATCAATAAAATGTAAGTAAAAAATTTACATAAAACAATAAAGAAAATCTGCGTTAGGCTGTAAAAACGAATTGTAATATCAAAGATTAATTCATTTGATTAAATAAATTGATGTTTCTTAATAATTTACCTTAACTTAACAGCCGCTTAACAGCCCACTGTTACGTCTTACAGTTGTCTGTTAAAATGGCGCGCAAATTCAAATATTTCGAAATTAACAATTAATTCCCATAAAAGAACACCAGTTTTAGTTTTTATTGATTTTATTTTACTGCTGCACTTGTCATAAATATACAATTGGGTATATTTCAACATTTACAAAGTTACGCAAGTTGTTTTGTTTTTACTTTTCTTATTTTTTGTTTTTTGGTTTTGTCGTAGTTTTCTTTTGTAGTTCAAACATTTATTTAAATTTATGAATTCGAATTCATTGATAATATGTATGCATAGTTTTATTTTTCTCGCGCTTATTATAATTACAAAAAAAAAAAAAAACAATTACCTAGGTTTTTATTTATATTTATATATTTTTTGTTTTTAATATATATATTTATGTGTGTAGCATATTTATGTGGTATTTTTAGTACATATTTTGTAATTTTACTAAGCTTGATTTACGTATAAAATGTGTCTCGATTATGGTAAATGGGTATTTGTGGATTATGTAGTTGCGTTTCTCTCGGACTCTGCTTACATACATTTAAAAAAGAATTTCTCTATTTTTGTTTTTATTTTCTTTTTTTTTATTATTTTATTCGTACATGTAGAAAGTGGAATTTCGAATGTATCGAAGAGAGGAGAACTTTTCCTTGCAAATAGTAAAGAGAGAGTGGAAGCTAAGATTAAACACCAAATGTGGATCGTGTTGAGTGGGAGATGTTGATATAAAATATAAAGAACAGGAACGGAAACTAAGATACTGATGGAAGGTGGTGGCTTTTTCAAAAACAAAAACAGTTGCTTAATAAAATAAATCCTTAACTTAAGTTATTTCTTAATTTAAAAATATATTTTCAATTATAATTGAATTCCACAATACATTTTTTGTGTGTTAATCCCAACTTCCTCTCTCTCTCTCTCTCTCTCGTTCTCTCCTTCTTCTCCTCTTTGTCTGCTTTTCCAGCTGTCTTCCGTTTTATCTCTTAAAGTTTTTGCTCTCTGCATTTGTATCTTGCTCTCTACATTGACTAGTTATACTCTTTGCTTACACTTCTGATCTGCTTAGGAGCTATGGAAATGTATCTTTGCCTCGGCTACAATATATATATACGATATATACGCTACAATATATATTATGTACAGTGATAGTTCGACTTAGGCTACAATCTCTCTTTTTGTAATCCAACGGGACTTCTCTTTCTCTTTTTCTCTCTTATCCTTCAGTTACACACACACATTCATTACATTCATTACTTTCATAACACTCGCGGGGAGAAAAAAAAA
This sequence comes from Drosophila watanabei, assembly GCA_008042575.1. Lineage (NCBI taxonomy): Eukaryota > Metazoa > Arthropoda > Insecta > Diptera > Drosophilidae > Drosophila > Drosophila watanabei. The sequence goes on along the minus strand of VNJS01011198.1, from coordinate 48,992 downwards.
AACAATACACACATTACACAGTCTAAAAAAAAAGTACTTTACTTTACACACTAATTCCGATTCGATCTAGGGTTTAGGACTATGTCTAAGGCTAATCGCTAACTAATACTGCTCTCCGCTGAAGAGAGTTTCATCCGTGATGCTCCTTAGATGCGATCCTTCTCCGCATGCGTCTCCTGCAGCTCCAGTTCCGTCTCCTCGGCGAGCGTGTAGACGCCAGAGGCGGCACTGTTGCCCCCCGTGGGCGTGGTCATTACATCGAGCAGGGGACTGCTCAGAGAGGAGAAACCCAGGCCGGAGTCACTGCCGTGGGCAATGCAGCTGTTGCCGGGCGTGGTTACCATATCGCCGGGACCCGATCCCGAGCCGGGAAGCACCGAAGCCGATGAGGAGGAGGCGGTGGCGGCAGGCGTGTAGGCGGGGGCGGGGGCCAGGCGGGCGCCATTCGGATCCATTGTCAAAATGGGCACCAGCTCGTGGTTGACATAGTCTTTCATTACCAGCGATGTGGGTGTGTCTGTTGGGAAAAATAAATAAATTAGTTATTTTAATTTAAAAAAAAGAGAGAAAAAAGAGAAAAAATCCTTTAAGAAGCTGCCTGAAAGTATGCCAGGGAAATTTTTCTTTCAATCACTGAAGTTCACTCTAGTTTAGAGCATACTTTTGGGCAGCCTTTTGAAATGATTTGAATATTAAAAAATATAAATTAACAGATTTCAAATCCCTTGAAAAACTGCCTGAAAGTATGCTAGGGAATCTATTTTTCATTCACTAAAGTTCACTCTAGTTTAGAGCATACTTTTGGGCATCCTATGAAGTGATTTAAAAATCCCTAAAACATTATTTTTATACCCTTGCAGGGTATTGTAATTTCAGTCAGAAGTTTGCAACGCAGTGAAGGAGACATTTCCGACCCTATAAAGTATATATATTCTTGATCAGCATCAACAGCCGAGTCGATCTAGCCATGTCCGTCTGTCCGTCTGTCTGTCTGTCCGTTTCTACGCAAACTAGTCCCTCAGTTTTGAAGCTGAATGAAACTTTGCAGACAGTCTTCTATAAACTCTCATTCGTACATAAGTCGGAACGAGCCGGATCGGACGACTATATCATATAGCTGCCATACAAACGATCGGTAAATGTGGAGATAAATTACATTTTACCTTACATGTAAAAATGTAAAAAATCTGAGACTGTAAAAATAAGATGAATATAAAATAACAACTGTTAAGGTGAAGTGCCCTTCTCTGCGATTCTCATACTGTGTACTTAAGGTAGGCCTTCCTCTGCTAATAACATGCTGTTAAGGTATAGCGCCCTTCTCTGCGATTCTCATACTGTGAACTTAAGGTAGGCCTTCCTCTGCAAATAACATACTGTTAAAGTGAAGCGCCCTTCTCTGCGATTCTCATACTGTGTACTTAAGGTAGGCCTTCCTCTGCAAATAACTTACTGTTAAGGGAAAGCGCCCTTCTCCTCGATTCTCATACTGTGTACTGTAGGTAGACCTTCCTCTGGGACTAACATACTGTTAAGAGGAAGCGCCCTTCTCCTCGATTCTCATACTGTGTACCTAAGGTAGGCCTTCCTCTGGGATTAACATACTGTTAAGGGGAAGCGCCCTTCTCTGCGATTCTACATACTCTGTTGGTAAGTGCCTCTCTTTGCGATTTACATACCTAAGCAATTCCCTTTTTCGCACTTTATGTATAATTTTCTTTTTGCATAGATATTCACATATAGATGTTGTCAAGGCTAGAAACTCCAAACTTTGTTTAAAACCAACTAATCCAATGTTTGACGATTGATAAACTTTAATCAAATGAAATATGGCAGCAATAAAAATATTAGCTTTCTATACTTAACTCTGGGTTAAATTTTTTTATGAAAGTAATTCATTTTATATTGGATTGGATTAGATTATAATTGATACAATTGATATCTGCAAAGGGTATACAAACTTCGGCGTGCCGAAGTTAGCTTCCTTTCTTGTTTTTACCTGTCACCAGGGTCTCTTCGGTGGGGTTGCGCTGGTAGAGATGCCCTCGCTTCTCGTAGTGTCAGGAGGCCGGCACATAGTACTGGCCACCCTCCTCGTGCGCCACATCCATCATGGAGCTGCCAGGTCCGCCAGTGCCTCCACCTCCACCTCCGCCGCTGTTACCACCCATCAAACCCGCTCCCGAATTGGCGGCACTCGTCTTCTTGAACTCCACGACAATGCGTATCCGGTGGACAATCTCCTCGTGGATGACATTGAAGCACATGGCGGTGAGCGTCATCCCTGACATTATGTAAACGGAACAGAACCAGGTTGTGGCATTCGATTCTCGACGCAATCCCGGCAACATGTCACCGAATCCAATGGTGGACAAACTCATGAAGCAGAAGTAGATGCCGTCCAGGATGGGCCAGTTCTCTAAGCGATATAAAACGGCAGCTCCAAAGACTATATAGATGATCATCATCGAGAAGCAGAGCAGGATCGGGGCCAGGATGCTCAATCCATGCATCGATCCCCTTGACTCGCTGGCGCTCAGCGAGTCAATGTCACCCATTCCCCCCAAAGTGGCCGCCGATGGTGGATCAACAACGCCTCCGGCATCCTTCTCGGGCGTGGCATGGTACACATCGCGGACGTAGTACGGCTCCTGCATCACCGCCTGCTGCTTGCGCAGCTCCTCCTGCTGCCGCTTCCGCCGCATCCGGCGCTCCTTCTCGGCCATCCGCTTCTCGTCGTAGCAACAGTAGCCGCAGTTTGAGCACAAGCAGCAGCACAGCGCCTTCGAGAACACCTCCCGCGCCACGCGGGCCAAAATGCTGCCCGTGCTGCTCAGGTAAACCAGGGTCAGCGGTATCCCAAAGAACGCATATGCCAGGGTCACAATCCTTCCGAGAGTCGTACGGGGTGCAATGTTTCCATAACCTAAGGGAAGGGAAAATTATGAAATATTTTTTAATGAATTATGCGAAAACATAGTGATATAATTTTCCCATTTTTTTTATACATTTTCAAAAAAAGCGATTTGAAATCTCCTTTAAAAAAAGTGATTAAAAATATTCTGAGAAAATGTTTAATATAAAAACTATGAAAACGGGTTTTGAATAACTAGTTTTACTTTGGTTTTGTTTATTCTCAAAGCCTGATGGGGAAAAGCCTTAAAACACTGATAAAAAAATTCAAGACTTTTCGTCATTTTTCAAGACCTTTGGTTCCGAAAGTAGCTCAAGAATATTTTGGTCTTCTTTTGAGGTTTTCTATTCTTTTTTTAAGGTTGTTTTGGTTTCAAATGAAGCTTAAAATCTCGTAATTCCAGAACTTTAGGTCTTATATTAAGATTTTTGGTCTTATATCAAGATTTTAATTTAAGAATGCACAAAATCTTGAAAGAAGATTTTATTTTTTTGTCAGTGTAAATATTGAATTACCAGATTTGGAAATCCCTTTAAAAAGTGTCTAAAAGTATGCTGCGAAATGTTATGATTGGGAAATGAACAGATTTCAATGACTTGTCTTTTGATTTGGAAGGTTTAAACTCCCCTTTAAAATATATCTTTAAAAAGGCTATGAAGATAAATGTTTAAACTATTTTTTTTTATTATTTTGAATCAAATATTCCCAGAGCCTTTTATAGATCAAAAAAATATAGAACATTAAATAAAAGGTTTTGAAATCGCCTTCTAAAAGTGTCTTGCAGTATGCTAAATAAATTCAATTTTTAAAAAGTATCGTAAGTATGTAAAAGAAAAAAAACCAAATTATTGAAAAATTGTAAAAGAAAAAATGTAAAAGAAAAATTACGAAATATTGAAAAAAAGGTAAAGAAAAAAAATAAAAAAATAATGAATTGGGAAATTTAAAATTCATTTAATGGCACTTTTACTTTTAATTGAATTTCAAATTTCCCAATTTAATATTTTGTAAGTTGTAAATTTACATTTTTACATTTCCATACTTTAAACAATAATTTTAATCTTTTTAATTCATTTCATTTAATGTCCCACTTTTAAACGAATTTCAAGTTTTCCAATTCAATATTTTGTATTTTGTAAATTTACATTTTTAAAAACTTTCCATACTTTGAACAATAATTTTAATAGATTAAAATATAATAATTGATAGTTAATATCCTCAAGGCATTGATTTATTTTTATTTTTTTTAATTATATATGTATATTTATATTCATTATTTATTTTATTTTTTAATTAAGTTGAATATAGTCTTAAATTCTTAATAAATATTATGTTAAGTACGAGCTGTTGTGCTTCTAAATTTAATTAATTAATCTCCGAATTGAAAAAATGATTACTCCCTTAGCATGGACCCTGAATATACCTTTAAAATATTTCCATATTCAAAATATTCACTCCCCATTAAGATGTATATTTTATTTCCTTTTTTTTACATTATATTTCTTGCTTTTTTTTTTTGTTGGTTTTCCCACATTAATTTGGCAAAAGTCAATTTGTGCGATTCCCCCGAGAGATGCCCGACTTATTGACATTACCCAAATGAGCCGTAACTTCACATATAATCCCCATTTCCCTCTTAACCCCCCCTCTCAATCCCCCCCTCTCAATCCCTGACTCCCCGCCCATGTTGTAAAGGCCACCGAAAATAATTAAGCTGGCAGAGGCAATAAAAATGCTTAACAAGCTTAAGGCCGGGAAATTCCCTAAGGAAAATTCCCTACAGCAAAAAAAAAATCATACAAAAAAAAAAGAAAGAAGAGGAAAATAAAAATGTGGGCGGGGCTGGGAACAATTGAGCAGGTGGGCGTGACCCACACACACACACATGTGATGTGCTGGCAGGTGTGTCATGCATAAATTTGAAAATTTCTTAATTTTATTGTTTCGGTTTTGCCATATATAAATATATATATATGTGTATTTTTTTTTTATTTTGTGCGTGGGCGTGGTTTATTGGTTCTTCTATTTGGGTTTCGTTTTTTTTCTTTTTTTATTGAACACAAATGTTGCCTGGAAGTGAGTCATTTGAGACGGGAGGCAGTCGCAGGAGCAAATGAATCGAATCAATATAAGGATATCACATGTGGCAGGGCTCAAGTGCCTCCGGCTCCTGTCATTCTCACAAAAACGGAAGGGGGGGGGAAAGTACAGATGTGCACTTGGAAAAATAAATATATAATTCGGAGAAATCACAGGGTTTTTATAAGGCTCAAAAAGTTGCCTAAAAGTACTTTATTTCATTTCATATTTGAGCTAGCTAATTTAAGGGAATTATGTTTGAATTGAATTTCTTTTAAAAGTTTAATTAATTTAAATCAATTTATAAATTCTCATAAATAAAATATATATTAAAATAATTTTAAACGAAAACTTACTTTAATATTTGAGCTAACTAATTCAAGGGAATTATGTTTGAATTCTTTGTTAAAAAGTTCAATAAATTTCAATCTCTTCGTAATTTGTCATAAATAAAAATATATATTAAAATAATTTTAAATGAATATTTAACTTTATGGCATTAAATCTTCGAGCTAAATAAATCAAGGGAATGAAGTTTTAAATTTTTTTCTTTTTAAAAGTTTAATCAATTTGAATCCCTTTTATAATTTCTCATAATTAAAAAATATATTAAAATAATGTTAAATGAAAATGTACTTTATGGCATTAAATATTCGAGCTGAATAATTCTAGGGAGTTCTTCTCTTAAAGTTAAATAACTTTTAATCCGTTTTTTAATTTCTTTTAAATGAAATATATAAAAAATATTTTTAATGAAAATTTACTTTATTTCAGTAAATATTTGAGCTTGCTAACTCAAAGGAAATATGTTTGAATTGATTTTCTTTTTAAAAGTTAAATCAATTTTAATCTCTGTTTTAATTTCTCATAAATGAAATATATAAAACATATTTAAAATGCAAATTTACTTTAGTTTATTTATTATTTGAACTAACTAATTCAGAGGAATTATGATTGAACTAAATTCCTTTTTAAAAGTTGAATTAATTTATATACCTTTATAATTTTTCATAAATAAAATATATAAAAATAATTTTAAATGAAAATTGAGTTTATTTCATTTAATCTAATTCAAGGAAATTATGAACAAATTGAGTTCCTTTCTAAAAGATAAATAAATTTAAATCTCTCTTTTAATTTCTCATAAATAAGAAATATATTAAAATAATTTTAAATTAATATTTACTTTATGGCATTAAATCTTCGAGCTAAATATTTCAAGGAAATTATGATTGAATTGAATTCCTTTTTAAAACTTAAATAAATTTTAATCCCTTTATAATTATTCATAAATTTAATATATATAAATAATTTTATACGAGAATTTACTTTATGGCATTAAAACTTCGAGCTAAATAATTTAAAGGAATTATGTTAGATATTTTCTCTAAAAGTTGAATAACTTTAAATCCTTTTTTTAATTTCTCATAAATAAAATATTTAAAAAATATTTTAAATGAAAATTAGCTTTATCTCCTTTTTATATTTGAGCCAACAAATTTAAGGGAATTATGTTTGAGTTGACTTATTTTTTAAAAGTAAAATAAATTTAAATCCCTTTTTTAATTTCTCATAAATTAAATATATATTTTATATAAAAATACATAGATTTTTCTCTCAGTGCTTCTAAGAATGTACACTTGGCTTAGAAGCTGCAAAACAGTAAAGCTGAAACAGGAAGCGGATTTTCGGGGACAACCTTGGCAACCATGTAATTGCGTTGACAGCAAATTTAAATGAAATCCATTCCCCGCTTCCCCCTCCCCCTCCTCCCCTCCTCCTCCATTAGCCGAAATGTCAATGTGTCACAAAGCAGACGACAGCTCAGCATATATCCCTCGCCCATAGAATATATATATATATATCCCATATCCCCAATACAGGTTCCTACAATACACATTTCCTGCACCGCATAAATCAATCCTGGCCAAGATTTTCGGCAGCATTTTCCTGATTTATTTGCACCACTGTGCACAGTGGGAAGTGGGGAAAGGGGGAGGGGTCTGGGTAAATCCCCGAACCCATGGCTAATAATATTGCCATTGACCCGACTCCAGGGGGCTGTAAAACTCAGCTGGCGCGCTGTCAATTTGCCGGGAAGAGATATCGAAGGCTACTCAGGAGCAGCTCAAGGAAGGAACTCGGGCAAGTCAAGGATAACGACTAAGGGGTAAGGGGGGGATATTGAATGAAGGAAGGCATCTACATATTTTATTGAAAGATATTGAAAGATTTCAATATTGAGGAGACCCCAAAAAGAGGAGAGGGAACAGGCACACACACATGGGCGTTAAATGGTTTGAACTTGGAAGGTTTTTGAAAAAAACTGAGAACTGGTAAGTGAAATCTATGATGGTTTAAAATTATAATTAATATAAAAGTATTAACTAGAATGTTTTTTAAAGCTTAATGAAAATTTTAACACTTAAGAGGGATACGTATTTCATAGGTATTTATTTATTAGTAATTTTTAAAACTTAATGCAAATTTTAACACTTAAAATGGATAAGTATTTCATTGGTTTTTATTTATTAGAAATTCCCTTTCGCTAAGACTTTACAGCAGCATTTAAAGAAGCTTTAATTAAATTGTAAATATAATTTTAAATTATTATTATTATTAAATTATTATAATCCACAATGTTTTCTCTGTACTGTCTAAATAATAAATTAAGCCCACAAGCCAAAGAGTTACATTCAAAAGGATAACAATTCAAGTTTCTGGTTTTTGCTGCAGGCTAATTTGTGTTTGCTTTCAATTTAACTTAATAAATGCTATTACTTTAAGGTTAATATACTTAAAATTAATATAATTGATAAAATAGATACACAAAATAATAACAGAAAACTTAAATTAACTTACTAAATGCTATTGCTTTAAGGTTAAACTAGTTGAATTAATATAAAAGGTAAAATAGATAGACAAAGTAATAAAAGAAAACGAGTTATTAAGTATTAAAGACAGCAAATAAACCTTGGTAAATAATATTACAAAATTAATAGTATTTTCATTAACATTTTAAAAATGAAAACCATTCAAATTCGATTTCTTTCCATATATTCCGATTAAGAAAATGAACCCACAAATATTTTCCAATTACAATTCCGATCACAAAGTCGATTATTTCGTTGCCATTACAGCTTCAATTACGAGTTCATCCGATAGATATACACACATATATATCGCTCTCTATCGATTTAAGGCAAATGCAAATAAATCGTGCACTGGCTGCAAATTGGGGATGGGGCTAAGCCGATAGGCGAGTGAATTATTTATCGAATATGCGTGCGGGCAAGTAAATACAATTACACGCTCGCGCCATAAACAACTGGGCCTAATCTGCCTTCGACTCCGGTTATCCCCCGGCTCATTGAGGCCCATTTATATATATATACAGATATATATACTATATATATCGATGGTCCACACATAACACAAAATGGCGGGGCATAAAACCGAATCGCTGGGCCCCCAAAGATGCGCAATTGATGATAGTGACTACGGACTACGGACTCTGCCTTCCTCTGTGTGTGTGAAAATGGAAAATGAAATTTAAAATTATTTTGCAACTAAATTACTTGTCTTATTGCTGTCCAGGGGATTGGCCCGATCCCGATCCGGGCTCTCCTATTTATTGTGCCGAAGGAACTCAAGGAACTCAAGGAACGAAACGGAAGGAAGGAAGCCAGGAGCCTGGCCTGGCCTATAAATTCGCATTTATGCCCAAGACAATCATAGAACTCACGCCTGAGCCAAAGAGGATATATATATCAACTTGGAGATACCCTGGGACTAACATAATATATATCTTTTCTTGGAGATATTTGAAAAAATATATTTTTAGATATTTATTGGTAATTTTTACATTTTTATTATCATTTTTTTATTGTAATAACAAATTTAATTAATATATATTACAATGTATTAAGCCAGAGTGACTAAGTCCTTCAGGCTGTAATTATTAAATGTTTTCTAGTATTTCTTTATATTTTAAAGTATTTATTAATATTTTCTGATAGTTTATGATATTTTCTACGACATACTATATGCATATATTTTTTTTTCAAATAATTTTATTACCCAAAACCAACTACAAAGTTAACTGAAGAATTCTAATTATTTTGGTTTTGATTTCAAAAAATTGTGTGGCTTTTTTTTATCTAAAAAATATGACTCTGAAAATTATAATAATATATTTTAAAACTGTGTTGAAGTTCAGAAAATACTCTTAAGAAATCTTGTGTGCCTTAAAACATATAAGTAAATAATTTTCAAGAGGAATTTCGTATATAAAATATTATTCTATTTACAAGCTAAATATTAGCAGCTGTTTTATAATATAAAAGAGCACATTTTAAAGTTTTTTGAATATAAAAGATTTCTAGATATTTTTTTCCCCGAAACCAAATTCAAAGTTAACTGAAAAATTCGAATTATAATTTTGGTTTTGGGTTTAAAATGTTGTGTGGCTTTTTTTCATCTAAAAAATAAGACTCTGAAAATTATAATAATATAATTTGCAACTGTTTTGAAGTTTAGAAAATATATTTAAAAAATCTTGTATACAAGGTGCTTTAAAAAATATACATAAAAAATTTTTTAGGGGAATTTCGGATATAAAAAATTTATATTTATGTGCTAAATATTAGTAGTTATTTTTACAATACAAAAGAGCACATTTTAAAGTTATTTCAATATATAAAATTCCTAGAAATTACACCTGTGTGCTTTGAATAATTCGGGTTACTTCTATTCTGATTTATTTTCCCTCCTCAATTTTTATTTATTTAAAAACTACATTATTTCATCTAGTTAAACTTAAGCAGAACATTCCAAAAAGGACACCAACTACTGTAGAGGGTAGCCAGGACATGGAACTGGGAGCTGGGAGCTGGGAACGCCTGCATCCGAGTATATTCGAGTGGCTTAGGAGGTCCTTCTCTGGCCAGAAGCACGGACCAATAATCATAATCATATTGTTTGGGATGCCCGGCCAAGAACAATGAGGACCTGCTCTCGTCCTGGCTCTCGTCCTGGCTCGGCTCTCTTCCTCACCAAAAATTCAACACAACCCACAAAAACAATAATAATAATAATAATAATAATAATAAGCAAGGACAAGGACGAGGCGTGGGTGGCGGCAGGATGTCATGTTAATACAAATGTCCCGGCAGTCTGCTGACTAACGCAATTGCAAACTGCCACGCCCCCCGCCCCCATTTTCCCTCCCATTTTTATGCATTTGCAAAGCAACAACAAAAAAAAACAAAGGCCAGAAGGACGCTGGAATGGTAATGATGGGTGGGGTCCTTTTTCCTGGCCCTATATTTGCTTTCTGGCCTTTTGGCATGAACTGCCAAGATCAGCAGAAAATTTTTGCAAATTTTATTTTATAGCATTTTCACAAGTGGAAAGTCGTGTCGATGTATCCCACACACACACTCTTACATATATATACATGTGTATAGATGTACAGATACAGATACGTTTGCATTCATATAAAATTCCTAGATGTAAGCACCGAACAAAAAAAGATGTAAAAGATGTAAGCACCCAAAAAAAAAAAGAAAAAACACTTCAAGAAGGTGCATTTATTACCTTTTACATTTACTGGAATATTTTTGTTTTATAATACACTTTCTTAATGATTTTGTTTAGGAAAATAAATGAATTTTTATTAAATTATAGCTTGTATATCTTTAAATATATTTTTCAAGCATGTTTTGCATATAATAACTGACCAAATAATGAGTTATGATTCTTCTTTTAATTTTAGTAACTTAAAAATGTGCCTTAGAACTTAATATATAATGAAAAACTTGAAAACTTAAAATATATAAATTAAACGGAGAATTATATCTTAAATAATATTTTATACATTTTTAATAACTAATATAATTAAATAATATTTTAATATATTTATATATTTGTTATTAATTAATATTTTATACATTTTCTAATTAAATAATATTTTAATATATAATAATAATAATGTTTTATACATTTTTAATATTTATTTAAGCTTGAATTTAAAAAAAACCATCGTTGGAATAAGGGATAAATATGCTATCCAGAATTGAGTTTATCAAGGAACTCTTGGTATTTAAGATATATATATATATATTGTGATAAACTTTAAAATATATAATTTAAATGGAAAAAAAAAACATTATCGTATATTTCTAAATTTTGAAATATTTTTTTCTACTTTAAATGCAAACAATAATGAGTTCAAGTTCATCTGTGAGTTTAGTTAAATTTTTGTTTGATAACATAAACATTATTTATTTAAATGACAAACTTATTCCAAGAAATGAATTAAAATATTTAATTATAATATTTTATTATATTGAATTTGTTTTAATACCTAAAATTTAAATTAAAAAAATTAATGTACATTTAAAAAATATATATAGCTTTTTAGTTTAAATAAAAATAAACCATTTAGTTAATGAGTGATAGAAAAATGTCTGAGGCACATTTGAATTTATGAAGTTAAAAATGAAAATGAACATGTTTCATTACGTATATTTGCTATTCTTATTTTTTATATTTCTTATTTCTCACAGTTGTTTTCCTTGAACAACAAATACTAAACTCTCGTTTCTTTCAGTGTACCTATGCACTTGTGTGCGTGCGAGTGCTGATTTGCGTGTGTTTGTGTCTCGGCCATTCGGGCTAAGCAAATAGCTTCGTTTGTTGTTTTGCTCTATCAATATTTGACTTTCGGCTTGCTCTCTGTCTCTCTTCTTTTGCTCTTCTTTTTTTTTATTTAGGGTGAGCCTACGAAATTACCGTCCAAAAAGACAGGCGGTGAGAGTGAGAGTGAGAGTGAGAGTGAGAGTGAGAGTGAGAGGGGAAAACGCTCACGGCAGCAGCATTCGTCGTTGAAATTTTCTCTGGGAACTGACAACTGGCAACAAAGCTCAGAGAATCGAGAAAAGGTAAGGTGGGAGGGGACAAGGGAAAAGGAAACCCTCGATGGATGTGTGTTGAATGTTTGGGGCTTAAAAGTTTTCCCTCCACAAACCAATATTTAAAATTGGGCAGGACATTTCCAGGGGAGAGAGAGAGAGAGAGCAGCTCCTCCTCAAGGGGTCCGGCATCCCTGCTGACAAATGCCAATTGAGAAATCCTCGACAGAGTCAGCAATCGCAGACTTATCGAATTAGTTCTTTGGGGTAATTGAAAGGGCCAAGGGTCCAAAATCGATGACAAAGTGCCGGGGGTCATCGAAATGGAGCCGATATTGAATTTTATATCGAATTTAAATCGGGTCTTTAAAATGCTAAAGGTGTCAAGATGGTATGTAGTTTCTAATAAATTTATTGTTTTCGATAGACAATTGCCAGAATTTTGATATTTGATAAAGTTTAGCAACAATTAAGCAAAGAAGAACCAAAAACCATTCATTAGTCTTCCAACTTTTCAGGGTTTTGTGTTCGTTCGATGCGCATCGATAAATAATCGTTTTATGTCATCTCTAACTCCTCAGTTTACCCATAAAATAGGAACTATAGAATAATTATTTATTATTATTAATTATTTAATTATTTCATCATTCATCAGTCTATTAACTCAATGTATATTCCCTAATTTGTTTTCGATACACACTCCTTTGATAATTATCAACGATTATAATCGATTTATAATTTCTTCAGTTAAAAATAACTAAAGTAAATTGAGAAAGCAATGTTCAGTTTTCTGACTTTCTATGGTTTTTTTTTTAAATAATCATTTTTACTAAATCGATAAATAATCGGTACACTTTGATAAGCGAATCGATAGCAAAATTGTTATGTGTACCGATAAAACGTTTAAAATAAATAAAACAAACAAAAAGAGTATTTTCTAGCCTTCGAGACTTTCCTTAGTTTTAGTTTAGCTTTATTTTATTTTTATTTATTTTGTTTTTATTTTTAATAATCATTTTTACTGAATCGATAAATAATCGGTAGAGTTTTATTAGCGAATCAATAGCAAAATTGTTATATGTACCAATAAAACATTAAAAACAAAACTAAAGCAAACAAAAAAGTATTTTCTAGGCTTCAGACTTTTCAGTTTTAGTTTTACCATAGACACTGGTTAGCCAATCGATAAATAATCGTTATATGATATCGATAAGCGATTCGGCTACCCGTTGCTTCCTGCACGCACATCTATCTACATTACCAAAAATGCAGCTCTTAAGGCTCAAATTACACCGGCTGCGCTATGCAAACCTGCATCCTGCATGTTACCATGTGGGATCCTCATCATCATCCTCATCCTTCATCCTCATCCTCATCCTCATATTTATCCTCATCATCATCCTTCATCATCATCCTCATCTTCATCATCATCATCCTCATCATCATCATCACCATAGTCTACGTTGTCGTTGTCGTTATCATCTTTGGTATCACCAAACAAGGACCCCACATTTAGCACCCCGTTTTTGCACACAATTTTAGACCCCGTTTAGCTGGCAGTTTTACTCAGTTTTTCGTGCTTTTTAGCCACCTCAGCCCCAGCCTCGTCCTGCTCCTGCTCCTGCTACTCCTCCTTATCCTGCTCCTCATCCTCATCCTGCTCCTCCTCATCCTTAGTTGCCATCAACAACAGCAGTGGGTCCAGGCCCCAAATGCACTCATGCGATGGTGTCAAAAGGTGTACGGGTCATGCTCATGGCCTTTGCCCGTTCTCACCTTTACATGCACTGGGCAAAAATGGGGAGTGAGTACTTCAATTATGGTACTTACAAGTTTTCAAGTTGTAATTGAAATAGTAAAGTTGATAAAATAACTAAAAACAAATTGAATTTCGCAACTTTTAAAATGAATAGCATTTAATTTAAACTTTTTTAAGCAAGATTAGAGTCTTTTAGTAAATATTTCTATAATGAAAAAATGTTTGTGATCATTTTAAATTTTTAAAGGGAATTAAATTTAAATTTAGTTTAAACAAGAAGGAAAGCTAACTTAAGGAAGCCTAAATTTATATATATTCTCACATTAAAATCGATCATAATTTAGTTAAAAATGGTTTAAATTTATTTCGAAAAGCTTTTCTTTGCTAGTTCAGGTTAAAAAGTCAGCATAATAAATAAATAAAACTATTTTTTTTGTACATTTTTGATTTAATAAACTTTAAATTTAAAGACTTAATTTTTTGTTCTAAGTTTTTGAGAATTTTGACGATGTAAACCCTTATTAAATTTTGAAAAAAATGTTGTTACATTTTTTTCTGCCAAACATGTCTAAATCGACTTGCCTAATGACGCTAAACAAGAATATACTATATAATACTATAGATAGTATATGATTTATAGGGCTGGAAATAACTCCTTTATTGTCTAGAAAACTTGTAACCAAAATTATAATATCCTGCAATATATATAAAAAGGGTTACATAAATATCATGAAAACCTATTAAACAAATCAAATTAATTCATGAAAGTACAACTTTTAAATTTTTAGAAATAAATAAAATTAAGTCATAAACTTTTAAATCTTTAGAAATAAATAAAAGAAATAAATAAAAGAAATAAATAAAAGAAATAAATGAAAGAAATAAATAAAAGAAATAAATAACAGAAATAATTAAAAGAAACAAATAAAGGAAATAAATAAAAGAAATAAATAAAAGAAATAAATAAAAGAAATAAAT